>NW_006499858.1:367815-395246 GCF_000471905.2 Amborella trichopoda | reverse complement strand
ACTAACTAACTTAAACGTTTTAACCGTTTACGTTCGGTCCGACGCGTCGTTTCGTTTCCTACCTACACGTACCTACTACGTTTCTTCTATATTTCGTTTTCGTTCCTCTCTCTCTCTCTCTCTCTCTCTCTCTCGTTTTAGAGGGATTAGAGAGAGATATCCAACTCCTTGCAAACCTTTGCTTGGAAAGAAGAAAATCTAATTTGCCTCTGGTTTATTCTCATCTTCCTCCTCTTCTGGGCCCATTTTTTTGAAGGATCCACATTTTGGAGTGGATTCTATAATGGGAGAGATCTCATACCAGGAGAATGAAAGCCCACTTGAATTTTGTGGCTTTCCTTGTAAAACACTTTCCACTAATCAATTTTCTCTATAAACTTTGAACTTCCTTTCCTTGAAAAGTCTCTTGAGCAGCTTGGAATAGCTTAGCTTCCTCCTCATAGCCTCATGAACAGTGAGTTAGACTAATAGTCATCTTTATAATTAACAATTCATCTAATCATATGGACATATACCACTAAAAAAAAAAGGAAAAAAAGAAAAAATATCTAATCATAAATCTAATTATTATGGATCATTGTCCTTTTTAAATGGGATCTAGATCCCATATAATCGAGAACAATCTTCCAAGGAGGATCAGCTCTGAGAACATGGAACTATGTTCCAGATTTGGGAGCATCCCCTGGGGAAGGCACTTCTCTTAACTACAACTGCAAGCTCTAATGCCTGGAAATTGGAAATAAAAAATGGGTTTGTAACACGAGAGTTCAAACCCATCTCACAACCAATGTATGACTAGTTAATGCATTTTGCAAGATTTAATAGTAATCATATTCTTTGGAATTAGGTCCACGCATGCAGCATATAAATCACATAAGAATAATTAAATACAGCATCATTATTGCAAGTAAGCCAATTCACAATGTACCAAAGGGAACCCCAAGGAAAGGACATCATTATTTTATTACTAATCAAGTGGTTACTATGATTTAGTGATAACAAAACAGCCTTTTAACATGCAGGCCATCACAATGAAGGGGTACAAGAGATCAGCAAATAAATCTACAAAAACGGAGAGCATTTCTTAATAAAAGAAATCAGAAAATTTACCTAGAACATTTGTGATATAAACAACATCACACAGAAGCACTTTCATATCATCCCAAAACCTTAAGAATTGATTCCTAACCTTTGGTTTTCCTTCAGATCTAGAAAGAAAAATTCCATGCCAATGTATTAGCCAGGTGATGTGAATTTACAATAGGATTGGTATTATTAGATTTCACATGATCACAGTCAACAAAAGTAGATCATTCAAATGAAATAAACTTCAGAACAGCAATCACAACAAGTGATCAGAACATTTTCAGTTGTAAGGCTTCTATTATTAGAACATTTTTTGGTGATAAGGGTTCTATTACCGATTTTTTTTGGGAGCAAATTATTAGAAAAATTCCCGCACTGTAGATAAGAAGAGGAAAATCCAATGCCAAGGAAGAAGTTGAATCAAGCATAATATTAAAGCAAACATGGTTATGTATACAATTAAATAATTAAATAAAACAATTTTTACAGGAAAAGTCAAAATCAGAGCTGTAGTTTGAAAAGGGATAGCCAATTGTGTTCACAGAAAGCTAGGATTGACTTTGATATGCAACTGACATTGTCAGAATAATAGAACAGAGTTAAGAAGGCCAAAGACAATTAGAACAGAGTTAAGAAGACCTAGAGTTAATGGGCAATATGAGACCAAATGTGCCAAGTTTACGAACCGTGCTGATGTAAGCTAATTACAATGAAGAATAAGATACTATTAGATGTTGCTACTCGTAACAGTGATTTCGATCTGTATTTTTTATGAAGACCTCAAAACCCTAGAATTTGTCAAATTATATGTTTCTTACACCAGATTTAGCCATATTAAGTAGCTCTAAAATCATATGAAGTGATGGAAAAAAACTGTAAATGAATCTCCTAGATGGAATAATGAAACCTTCGACCTGATATATAAACTGCAAAGACATTAGGGCAATTCACTAACATGCAGTTACATTGTAATCTGCAAGATTCTAATTTTCTTTTCAGATATAAAAACAATAAGCACATTAATCCTCACATAATACTTAGCAGATTAAGTAATTCAACGAAAAGGAGTGTGTTTCTCATTTACATGAAGAAACATGAGCACAAACGTTTTTAGGATAAAAATACAGGTGCGTAAGTTAGGCATTGCACAATTACTATATCTTCCATTTAAAAAAAATGTAACATGAAACAGGAATTTAGGATATAACAATAAGAAAAAAGATGACCTCTGAAATGAAGTATTGGCTGAATATGTATCCAAACAGCAAACTCATTGAATGAATATGCAAGCATGTGATGAGCACATGCTCTCAAGTCAATGCACACACACAACACACATTACATGTATACATGCATAATACATGCACAAATAACATACACCTATCAAATATACATATCTAAATCCATACATAGAGACAAACGTGTATGTGCTTTACATACTACATATAATATCCATGCACACATTCAAAATCGGAGACCCACGCACATGGAGTGTTTCTTCGAGATATCATCATTTAACTCGCTTCCCTTCAGCAGATTATCTGCGCCCTCTAGAACCTGGTTGTCTAATGAGAAAATCAGATATTATTTCACAAGGAAAAAAGTATGAAGGATGTTCTTTTGAGGATGGAACTACAATTTAGCAATAATAGCAACGGCTACATAATTATAAAAAAAAAAAAGCAAGCACATAGAACACCTTTAACTTCTGAAGCATCAATCTGTACCCTAATTGCTGACTTTCTTGTTTTTGAAGAAGCAAAACCTGCATAGATAGTATTAGCCACAGAAAACAAGCAACGAAATTCCATTAGAAGACCAAAAAGTTGCTTAGTTTGCACAGAGCAGATCATTGATTATGCACCTCTCAATTTCAAAGGCTTTATCAGGAACCCAAGAATAGCAAAAGGAACCATAAGAAGTGCCTCTCCCCAAAATGCTACACGCCAACTAAAATGATCTCCAACCTATCAATAAGCATTTCAAGAGTAAAACAATAAAACAATAAAAAAAATGCAAATATCAGTCAAAAAAGAAAGCCTTATCAAGAACTTGCATTGTCAATCCAACTAGTTACCTGAGTCATGATGCCAAATGGGCAGGTCACAAGACCCAATACTATTACTAATTTCCACTTGTTTAAGGAAGGAAAGTCAAACGCATGATTGACTTATAGTGTAGCCTCTAAGATGCAATGGAGAATGCATAATCAATAGGAAACATATGGCACTAAGTACAAAGCCATCATTGAGTGAATTCACAATTAAAGCATTAGACCAGTTCCAATAGCACTTCCATGAATTGTCTTTTAATAATACGCCCAGAAAAGAAATGGTTCTCATGTTTACAAGGGCTCTCTGACTCTCTCTTGAATTTCTAAATTTCGCAGATATCAACATTATAGTCACAGATACATTGAAAAATGGAACAATGATACCAGAAATAAAGAATGCTAACTGAGAAGAAACATGTTCCCAATCTAAAGGGGTTCATAATCGAACTTATCTAACATGGTTTTACTTCGAACTTATCTAACATGGTTTTACTATTGTAACCTTGACTCCATCCATCATGTTATATACATGTTGATCAGAAAGACATTGTGGAACAATTATATTAGACTGATATTTATGAATGATAAGCAAAAAGAGTTTTGTTTTTCCAACAAGTTACTGAGCAAAAGATAATAATTTGAAGAATCCTAAGTGCGGAACTTCTTTATGCCTTATCTATACTATGGATGAGTTCACGAAGGAAGTGCATATAACCATTTGGTTCATTTCTGAAACTCAGTTTCCCATTCACACAAATGAGAAAATAAAAAGAAAGAAGAAACATGATGGAGAATGTTGATTGTGCTTGTCAATAATAAGCTCAAATGAAAAACTGGTCCACTGTGAATGCCATGCTAGAGGTAGATGTATAATATTATGAGTACCTAACAATGAAAGAAGAATTTGTATTCTGTATAAAGTTGCAAGGTAAATTATATATGATGACATAATGGCGTGCTATCTAAATACAAGCTTGTTGAATAAAGGGCTTCAGGCCCCATTTCAAAAAGTAAAGGCAAAAGAAAGTAAGCTAGAGATGATTCAAGAGTTTGAATCCAAGCAGCACAAAATGAGGTACCAGAGAATCAAACATGAGTTTGAATCCAAGCAGCACAAAATGAGGTATCAGAGAACCTATCATAGTTGTCACATACTCACATTATAAACATACAATTGCAAAGATTAAATCAATATGTTGAATAGAAAAAAGAAAATCTTATATAAGGTTGCAACCTTAAAATATAAAATTAAAGATGCACCTCAAAAATCCATAATAAAAGGTTGTTTGGATGTTGGAAAACCCTCTAATTGATTGTCTAGACATCGAGATGCCTGAATATGAAAAAAAAAAAAAAGATTTCAAGGCCACGAAATAGTCTATCTTACAACACGCTATTTGGACCGAGATTTTCATGGGTTTATAGATCTACATGATTTGAACCAGTTTTTAGAGTTTAAAATTTTATAATTAGAGATGAAAAATCGATTCTCAAGCCATCCTAAGAATTTTTACTATCAAAATTATATTTATGATAAAATTACCTTAATTGGATTGTTTAAGGTTGCAACCTTATGCAAACCACACCCATAGAAAAAATATTAGAAAATGGAAGAAAAATAAGATCGATATTGACAGAGAAACAAAATGAATTATGAAGTTTCTAGGGATCATATTGAAGCAGAAACAACCAGTAAGAAGTGTAACTTACCAAACCCCCATACACATAGCCAAGCGCAATTCCAGTTGGTATACACATGTAAAAGACTGAAAGCCATGCCGTTTTCTGTTAGCACAACAGCTAAGTTCATTAATATGTTTCCAAGAGACATGGCTTCTCTAATATCAAAAGCCAAACAATATATGATGCAGGGAAGATTACATGCACACCTGATCATTTAATGCATATGAACCAAAAAATCAATAATGCAACATTCACGCAACTAGAAGTTTCAAGTGAAGTTGGAACTTCTAATTCACTGTGGCACCACTTCCCCGTTTGTCAACATGAGATGCTACAGTAGAAAATAGAATAAGAACTCTGGGTACCCCATAAAATGGGTATCCCAGTTCCAAGGGTTGGGGTAGAATTTGAGATTCCCCTTATCCCAACTTCCCAATTCATGTGGGAAGTAGGCACGTAATGGCAAACTTCTCCCTCTCTAAAACAGCCACACCACTCTCTCCTCCCTCTCCAAACCCTATCCATTGCCCCCTCTTCTACACTCTCCCTCCCCATTACCAATTAAAAAGACGATCATTGCCTTAAGTCTGGTAATGTCTCTCTCTCATCATTTTCTCTCTCTAACTCCTTTGGTGATATGGTGGGCTCTCTCTCCCATCGAGGATTCTCTGTAACTCCTCAACTCTAGCTTCAACACAAGAATGCCCCTATTTCTGAAGTGAAATATTTTATAAGCTACTTTTAGTGTAGTAGCAAATCTTTCAACCTATAGGTTGAGGAAGATAAAGAAAGAAGATAAGAAAGCTCCAGTATACTTCAAATTGAAGGAAAGTACTATACTATTGAAAGCAGAGTTAGAAAGCGAAGTGCTAAAGGCAACTATAGGAAGACAGATAGAAAGTGTAGGCAATAGGTAAGACCAACTATCATGTTGTACTGATCTTTTTCATAAAAATATCTAAATTTTTGTCATTGATTCTTTGAATTTTCAGGCATCTATTCACCTCAATTTCTTCTTTCCTTTCCTTCTTATTATATTACTGAACTTTCTCTCCTATCATTGTTGTTCTTTATGGATCATACAGTCTTTTATTATGTTTCTTTTCCATTTCTTCCTTTTCTATGTTGGTTTTCCACCATTGTTTTTTTACTGGTTAATAACTCCACTTTCTCGCCTTTGTTTTCACATTATCCAGTAATGTTAACATCTAGTCTACCCTAGACCATCACTTTTTACTTTATCTGTTAAGATTAACATCAAATCTATAGCCTGAACAATCAGGTTCAAAATTTAAAGAGTGCACTTGTTTATATCTCTGAACTATTTTGTATTGGATGTTTGCTATTCTTTTTTTTCCCCTTTTTATTCTCGTATGACTTGTTCATTTGCATTTGATCATATTTTTGCACTTTTCTCGTATGATCTTTTTTTCCCTACGTATATATTTTATTTTAGCTCTCTTTTTTTCTTCTTATTGAATTATTTTGTTATATGAATCATTTTTTTGCTTATTCTAGAGCCGATCAAGAATTTGGAGATGTAGGGCTTTTTGTTGAATCATCAATAACCCTATGTTTTCATTATATGGATTTAGTTTTTCTCTTGTGTATGCTCCGATAATTTGTTCTTTTTTTTATTCTAATTTGCTCTTTGCATATGCTCTGAAATTTTTCCTTAAGCTTATTTAATTATCTTATTCCAGATCTCCAGGTTTGCAAAATTCCAGGTTCAACCAAACACTGTTTTAGAAATTTCTTGACAGGTTGCGAAACGCAATATTTATCTTTTCAGGTATCAAATTCCCAGGATCAGATCTCAGAAGTAGAAATTCCAGCTTCCATTTCCAGCTTCTAGTTGCTAAACGTCCCGTAAACGAATATGCATCAAGTTAGCTTTTATAAGTTCGAAACCAGATTCACATGACCACAAATGAAACCAACTTTGCTCCGATCAAGAATATAAAATGAATACACAGCAAACATATTCTTGACATGCATATAACAATGGCTTCATTTAAGTCTACACTAAAGATATAAGCACCCACTACTTATCTATTCAAGAAGCCCCAGTAGCTCCCCCACCTAGAGGTGCTGCCAGGGCTGGGCTACACCGCTTGGCCCAACTAGCTGTAGCCATCCAATTGACGGATGCCATACCATGTTCGATACTTTAAAGACATCATAAATTATAAAAGAAGAGATGGCAGAGACATTCCACAGAGAGCCAGAAATTATAGTCGATACCGTAAAAAATAGTCCATGTTAGATGTCCTATTTCTTCTTATACCTATAGTTACAATTATAAATGAAACTGTACTAGCAATTAAGCTACAGGTTACACTGAAAAACACCATAACAGGACGTTTTATGAATCTTATATTTTGATATTCAAAAAAATAAAAAACAAACAGAAAATACCTGAGCTGCAGGAGCATTGTCATCAATGAATGGAGCGGCAAGACTTATGAAGGATGCCTCACCAACACCAACCAACCTGGAAGAATCAAACTAAAGTTGTGTTACTGTTTGAAGAAAGCATGGATGATACAGGTTGTAGAAAGCATGGGTTGGCAAGTAGAAAACATGGGTTGGCAATGATAATGCAGATAAACTTTGTATCAACTAATTAAAAAAACTTACATACGAAAAATTGCAATAGACCAAAAATTGAATGAAAAACCACAACCAGCAGTAGCCACAGTCCAAACGGACAAGCCAACCCCAATCAGCCTGAATGGATTAAGCCTGCAGACCACCCCCACCAAAAAAAAGGGTTAAGTGACTAAGAAACATGCAAATAATTTACCAATAGACTTGGTTCAAGCTCCTCAACGACTGTACTGTGGATCCAATTCTCTTGCTCTCCAACACAAAAAAAGAACAAAAAACATTTGAGATGCAAGATATATTGCCCACTATTAACTTGTCTAAGGCGGAAGCAGCATGTGCAATTTCAAGAATATAAAATAAAATAAAAAATGTATGCAGTGAGCACCAGCAAGATACCCGGCAAGCCCTAGTCCCAGTCACACAAGAGAATGAGATAGAATATAAATAAACAATCCAGTTTATTGCTAAAATGATCACAGTAAGAAGTGCAGTAGCTTTTGCAATTTAAAAGTGGAAAATGCACTGATTGTATCATCTTAAAATTTCATTACATTCTATTGCTAAAATGATCATGGCAAGAAGATCAGTTGCTTTTGCAATTTAAAAAGTGAAAAATGCACTGATTGTGCCATCTCAAAATTCCATTACATATGAAGATTCAGATGAAGCATTCACAAGTTCCCCTATGAATCACAATAGGTCTCATTGAATTGTCAGCTTCTCATGAAATTTGTGGTGGGTTATACTATATCCAGTCTATGTTTTTTTCTTAGAAATACTATATCCAGTCTATGTTGTTAATAATTGATAATATCAATGCTCGTTGAAAAAAAAAAAAAAAGTTTTTAATAAATAAGCACTACCATGCATTGATGCAGGCCCTCATACCAAGCCTCTATCAAGAGCCAAACTCAATCTCGTAGTCAAGGGAGGACAAGTCCAAGAGTCAATGCCAACTTTGTATACTATCCCAGGCAAATCAAGCCAGCGCCTGGAATCCAGGCACTTGGAGATCATTACAATGTCCAAGATCCGTTTCCCTTGAATGGAAGCCCCTTTCAAATGTATGTACAGGAGCATTTGAGTTTTTCTATATTGCTATATGTTTTGCCTCGTATGGGCGTCCTCATAGGCTTGATAGTTGACTATAAAAGACAGAAAACATAGGGATGTAAAGAATGCCCTTGAACAGAATTGTGAAGCATAGGGTCTAAGTATTCTCCTCACTAACATAGTTGGTGAAGATAACAAGACACTCCAGATTATGTTATGCAGAATGACTATAAGGATTGCACAAAAATAAACTCGCTCCAAATGAATAATATATCATCCTCTGGGGAATGGAAATTAGTGCATACTGGGAAAAAAAAGTACTGTGGAAGTTAGTTAAAGAAAAACGATAAATCATTTGTCAGATGCCCCCAAAAAGTTCTTAAGCTGTCGGGCAGTGAAGACAATCAGAAAGGTCACTTACGTTTTAGCTAAAGATGCGAAGATCGGAGAAGCCACTAGAAGCCCAACCATAAAAGCAGAAGATAGTACTCCATCTTCAAAATAGCTTAATTTAAAGTCACCCCTGCACTGACCAAATAAACAATAAGAATAGATTGAAAAGAAATAAAAAATATCATCATTCTTTTTTATATATAAAGCAGTATTGATTCCGGATAGATATTTAAATTTATGCGCTTTGCATTTATTCTAACAAGCTAACCTTACATGATGCATGAGTTCAATCATATCTCCCGCATTTCACTAGTGAAAAAATATAGAAATATGATAAGGACTTATTAAGGGCATTCCACATGGCATGAAAGACAAAAATAGCAAAAAAAAAAAAAAAAAAAAAAAAAGAAAGGGAAGGGCTTTTAAATAATTTACTATAGAGAGAGAAAACTTCAAAAGTTTCATACAGAGAACAACGACCAAAAGTTTACAGAGAGAAACACAGACTCCTACATGGAGCTTTAAAGAACAACGTCAATGGCTTGGAAAAACATCAGGAGCGTGTTTCTCTCTCTAAACCACTACCACTCAACAATTATACTGCTTCCGTTGAAGCCCACTGATCAGCGTCCATCGCCTCTGCAACACCTTCAAAAGACCACCATTTCCTTTTGGGGGTTTTCAAAGCTCAATGATCTGAGGTTTTCACCCACTGTTTCCACCATTTTTTATATTCATGAGAGAGAACTGGAAGCTGGGGTTTCAAAACCTTTCATTGATGATGCTTCTAAGACTAAGAGAGAATTGGAAGTTGGGGATTCAAAACCTTTAGTTAATGATGCTTCTGAGAGAGAATTGGAAGCTGGCGATTCAAACACTTGTATAGAAGCAGCTAAATTGCAAGGCTCAGAACCTAGGCAAGAAAAGCGAAATCAATTCATCCCTGTTTGAACTGTCTTCCTTTGCACTAGGTGGGGTTTTTCTCGCTCTATAGACTAGACTTTGGACTATAGAGAGAGAAAATGGGCAGTTCTGTCTTTTTCTTTACAAAAGTTCTATGAAGTTCAAAAAATGAATATATCTGTAATAACGGGAACTAAAAGGTATTTGTGTACTAACAGCAAATATAAAGGATATATATGTAATTTTCCCAATTAATAATTATGTTATATACTTACCTTTTGATTCTTATGTGAAGTTCTATATGATTTTTTTTATTACATTGATATCATATACTCATTGTTTCATATTCTGTGATTTTCATTTCATATTATTTCTTTTTTTTTTTGTGACTGTAATATTATGTTTCCTCTTTTTCACGAGGGGTTTGGGCTCTAGAATTGCCCTAAAAACTCCTTTGTCCTTTAGGGGGAGGACAAATTAAAGGATCTTTTTATTTTGAGGAGTTGCTAAATATATATAACATTATTTCTTGCACGTTTTCTTGTTTGTGTTGCTCATTTTTTATTTACATCATGGCATTATTTATACAACATCTAAACACATGAAGAACGAAGTCATATTCTAATATAACATTTAAAAAGCAACCCAACACAACCCATTGGCTCATGTAGGACGCAAAGTCTGGGAAACAATACAAAAAGTTCTCTAGATCTATACACTCTACATATCTTATCCAATTTTCCCACATTTGCAATCCTGAAAAAAAAAAGCTACGAAAAATTATAAATGATGATACATCCATGAATATTTAACAATAAACTTCTAAAATTCTTGACAAAGCCTCTAGGTAATTGAATTTTATTTTGTCACTTTTAAAATACTTGAAGAAGCCTCTAGGTAATTGAGTTTTATTTTTTCACTTTTACATGTAGTGACACATTACAAAATACCTATACACAAAACAAGTGGCACTCCAGGGTATAGACAGATCAACACCTACTATAGAAAGAAATAGAAAAAACAATTAAGAAAAAGAAGACAGAAATAGACAGAGGAACACCAAAAGGATCAAATAGGAGAAAAGAAAATCTCCAAAAAAGATGCAGGCCACACCTACCCCTACCCCTTCTCTAGCTAGGGGGTCTATTTCACCATAGGCTTCTCTCCAAATGTGGTGAAAAAGAAATCTCTCCATATTAGGAGAGCTAGGAAAATTCCTCCTGATGACAACTAATCTCTACAGATTTATATACCTAATATTGTTAGCCCTAAAGTATAAACCCCCAGTAGTATCATACAAAAGTCTTCCATTAATGCTTTAATCAAGCACGTGGTATAAAGTCTCAAAATCCATCTGAAGTAATTAAAATTTTGCATAAATTCAAGAATGCAAAAGCGTAATTTTCCATTGATCTATTCCTTCTATTTAGGCAATTCATTCAGCTATTGCTCTACCAAAATTTTACTTGGATTCCAACATATTCACATTTATTCTCAAGAACACATTTACAACCCATATCCTTCATACTGCCAGTGATCAAGAAACTCCCAAATTTGATGTTTTCCGTGCTTACACATGTAAGTTTACTGTGGAAATGTAAGCTTCAAGCATAAGAGTATATCCAGATATCATTTATGAAAATAACGGTATACATGAAAGGCGTGAGTGACTATCCCCTTTAAATGCCTATGAATCTCCACGTCATCAGCATCACATGGACAATGCTTGTATTTCCACATCTTTAAGGGCATTTACAACAGGGAAACTATTTGTAATCACTTTCACATCATAGACTCCTACTGTCATCAGCCACCTTTGTAGGGTACTCTAAGGCTGAGATGCCCAGATACGGGTACAAATATGGCGAAAGGGTATATGAGTGAGCATTTTTCAGAACCCATGATACAGATACAGAAATGGATATGGATACTAATTTACAGATGGATACAAGTCTCCTATCCAACACATCCATAAATATATATTATAGCTTATATAATGTGGAAACATATGAAATATATACATCCAACACATCAATGCATATACATATCATATCACAATATATATTATATTTTATTCATATTATATTTCATTATATACATACAAGTAGCCTAACAATATCCAGTTATACATCTCTCCTGGCAGTATCCAGTATAAATATCAGTATTGATAGGTTAACCACGTAGACATGTCTGTGCATTATAGTTTTAAAGTCTCAATTTTGAGAAATTATGCACTATGATGCCATAATGTGCCATGAATTTGCCTCAGACAACATTTGTGACTGGTCTTTCTTTGTTTTGACATCTCGAGGGAGTGACATTCTGCTTACTTAGGGTACCAACATTATTGGAGACAATTTTCATGCTAGATGCAAATTCAAGCAGGAACTTCACAGTAATTTCCACATAAGGGGCATGTGTCCTCATCAGTATCTTCATGGTATTGAGATTGCTTCATCACCTCATGGCTCATGGACATGCTCTTAAATAGAAAAAATATCTACAGTATTATAAATCACGAGAACATCTCAAAAGAACAGGAAAGTGGGTTACTAACTTCGGCCAAATATGACTCTCCTCACATAAGCCTGCTAGTTTTCGTCATACAAGGTAGGCTGTATACTCATATTACAATATTCAAAACATCCAGCATAGTTGTATCTTATGTGGTCAGTCAATATACCTGTAAACCACATCTCTCAACAATATATTATATTAATAACAATTCAATCCAAACCAAGGTGAGATATTTCAGTTTCCTAAAATTTTATAATGATAAAAATGTGAAGAATATTTTGTTACCTGAAAGAATGTGCCAAGGAGAAGTTTTATATAAATTACAGTTTTACTATAATTAATGGACTTAACAATCAGGGAGCACTAAAGCCCATAGCCCTTTATACATCAATGGCTCATATGGTGCTACCCAAACATGCTCCTTCAGATGGGTGGGACATTTAGGATAGGAACAAGATCGTCGCCAAACATCCTCAATGCCTAGACAAGCTTAAGAGCCCAATCAAATCAAGTTCTGACCCGTGTGAAGTCCTTCTCCAGATAAAACATGTATGAACCATAAATTTACTGTAATTTACAAAAATCAATAAAAAAGTGATGACATCATGAATAAACAATTGCATTCCAAATATTAAGTTAGTCAAGAAACAAGCGCTTCAAAGTTATTGTTAAACCAGGACACCTGCATTTATTATTCAAAAATTCACATTTCAATGTTTCAATTTACAGTAAATATGATCCAATTCATTGAGAAAAATGAGGTACATCAAACCAAAGATGGTACATCAGCAGGTCGATGAAATCAAGTGCAGCCAGACACACTCAAACACATCAAGCATGTCCTCATCAGAACCAGAAATTAGGCATCCCCCTAAACTCCGAAAAAATAAGCACAATTTTTCTTTCCTCATAATGTTGGATACAGTAAACTCCAGAATGATCAATCTGAACATTATTTGACATGCTTTAATGAAACACTGTAAGTATCCCACTTACTGAATTCCACTCCCACCAGTGCATATGCCACTTTCAGTGCATGTTACTCTGCTCCCATTCACACCATTGCTTGCTATGGCTCCTCGATCAACATAGTTTAGCATGTTTATTATGCAAAAAATTATAAGCAACCTGCAAAAATAATAAAAATAAATCATTTATTCAAACACAGACCCACAAAATACAACTCAGAAAGTTCACAAAGGCAGCTAAAGGTATCATTTTCCACTAAGTGCAAGACATTGATCCAACATGAAATGCAAGAAATTTTTAGCAATTTACAGTAGAAGAGTCTGAAACATCTGTCCAAATTGTGGTAGGCACAACTAAATGTTCATTGCAATAATATCATTGCTTTTTTTCCTATTTTCAATTACCCAAACTCCCCAAGCATATTTTTCCAGTTGTTCTATGCATCGTGTCCCTTGGGGGCCAATAAATACAGTTTTTTAGAAGGGAAAAGACTGATATTGCAGGATGGTGTTTAAATTCTTATTTGTTATTATTCTATCCTTGCAATATATATCAGACGTGCAATGGATAAATATACAGGCCTCACCTAAAGAACCATGAAAAAGCAGATTTCTAAACCTTGGTACTATAAATTAGGGAATGCTAGTAATCCTAAGATTCAACTTTCTGATATTTAATATTCCTCCAGAGACACACAGGACTAGGACCCTTTGTTCAGGTTAGGATGAAGCGCGTTGCAGTTGAATAAACCTTTCTCAAAGGGAAGATTACACGGTATTAAATCTCAAAGGCCAAGTTTGAAAAGCATTTACTACCACAATTTCAATAGAAAGCATTCTTTCTTCATGGATAAACTCGTGATGTATAGAGGTACTTCATAATGTTACAGAATAACAGTTCATCAGTTCATGCATATATGATATGTATTGAATAGTATTTGTAATTTTCATTCATTGAATTATATTTGTAATTTTCATTCCCAAAGGACTACCTTCTAAAGGATAAGTAGTATGTTCAATTCACTGACAAAAGTGTAAGATCTTTTGGAACAGCATAATACATTTAGTGGTTCCGGATAGTCTTCTGGCCACTCCTCAATACCTATTGTCAACAATGAATGGTTGAGGATTGTCATTTCTCAGCTCAAAAGTCCATCAGAAAAGCTCCACCAACGTTTGATGAATGGATAACACTCCTCAACCATCCATAGTTAACATTGAACGTTTGAGGAATTTCTATCAGACTGTTCAAAATCCAAATGCTAACATAGTAACCCTAATCTTTTTACACCTTGAGAACATAAAGAGACACAAAGGAGAAATTTTTGGCACATTAAATAGGGATTTTCCTACCAAGACTTATGAAAAGGTCCCATTTAATTTACAGCATTGAGAACGCACAAAGGCACAAACAAGCATTCGTATTCCATGAAAACCTTTTCCAAAACAAAGATAACATAAATAAACAAATTTCCTTCCACTGCCCGCACTTCTCTAATGGCATCTAGTCCTTTTTGGGTTGAAGTTGATTTTCACGACTCAATTACAAAAAGTCATCTAATACATGAAATGGGTATAGTCCAGATCGAACCCTTCCTTCGAAAAACTACTAATCATCTCAAGCTCCATTGCATTCTCATAACCTCAAGCAAAAACCCGTGAATTGCCATCAAAATTTCCCAAAAAGTAACCCTTTGCACCCCAAATTTCAACCCATAAAAAGTGGTTTCTCACGCCCACAATGAAGTACGAATAACATGGCTCAAGAAAAACATTGCAGAGATAAGAGCCATGAGAGAAAATTATTGCAGTGATAAGAAAGAAGAGAGAGAAGTAAAAGAAAGAGAAGGTGGGACGAATAACACCTTTTGGGGGTGAACCAGGAGGGCTTGGAATCCTCGTCCATGGCCGCAGCAGTGGTGGCGTCCGTGGTCGCGTCCGTGCTTGTTGCTGGGCCCGAACCTGCAACCACCTCAGTATTAAGCGGCACCATGGAATTAAGAGCCGTCTAACCCTTTCTCTCTCTACAGCCCCTTTCCCGTGGTCTCTCTTTCTCTCTCCTCTCTCTTTGTTGCTTCCACTCAATCTCTTTCTCTCTCTACAGCTCGGAATATTCCATCTCTCTTCTCCCTTTCTCTCTCTAGCGCCAAGTCGTCTCGGAATAACTCCTTTCTCTCTCTTCTCCCTTTCTCTCTCTAAGTCCAAGTCGTCTCGGAATATCTCCTTTCTCTCTCTTCTCCCTTTCTCTCTCTAGAACTCCACTCGGATTTGAAAGGTAATTGTCATTTTCTCATCTTATGATTTCATTTTATAAATAATTTGAATTTTTGAATCTTGTATTTGAATATTTCGAATAAGCGGTAACCACTTAACAGCTAGATCCCAATAATATCTAATTCTACCTTTTTAAAAAAAAGATTTGAAATCTTGTAGATTTGTTGTGTATTCGAATATTTTTATTCCACCAAATCATCCTGTCAACGTATTTGCGTGAAAATTTAGAAAATTTTTACAGATACCTATTTTATTTCGTGGTATTTAAAATAAAGATGGTATACAATAAGATCATTTATTTTTGGTGTAGAGTTGTCATAATTATTTACAACCATTGGACGTGAAATTTGATAGTTTAGATGTGTCATAAAGTTGAAGGAATTTTTTTTAACTTTGACCTTGGTCAATAAAATAAATTCAACAACATAATTTTACATCAATAGGCAAAATCAATTGTGACCACTTTATACCGAAGGTAAATGTCCTCATTATATACTATTTTTTTTAATATCTATTATATTTTAAAAATTCATGTACATGCTTTTTATGAATTTTTTTATTTTTTCCAAATTACCTCCATGAGATTTTCTTTTTATTTTTTCTTATTTCTTGGTTGGAAGTCCAATTTCTAACCTATTTTTTTTATTAAATGAAACTCAAAAAAATTATTAAAGGTTTCTGGACCACACCAAACCTTCATATTCTAAAACGCTTTTAAAAAAGGGAAAAGTTTATATAGAGCCGGCTCTAAACAATCAAATTAGAGCCCAGCTCAAATTTTTCACTAGAAGAGGTTGTTTTGGTGCCCAAATACCCTCAAATTGATCATCTCGACATCAAGATCTAAGGCCATGAGAAAAAAAAAATAGATTTCAAGATTTGGAAATAATACATCTTGTAACGCATTTTGGACCGTCAATTTTCAAGTTTTTCAAGATTTCATAGATCTACTTGATCTATACTATTTTTGAAGCTTTAATTTTTTAAAATTAAAGTTAATAATATATTTTAAGGCTATCACAAAAGATTTTCAATATTGAAACCGCTTTTCTCAAACACTATTTGAAGGTAGGCTCTAATTTGATTGTCTAGATCCTTGGCTATATACAAACTACACCCTTTAAAAAAGGGAAAAATTTATATAGAGCTGATGCCCTAAACAATCAAATTAGTGCTCACCTCAAAAATTTCACTAGAAGAGGTTGTTTTGTTGTCCAAATATTCTCAAATTGATCATCTCGACATCAAGATGCATGAAGATGAGAAAAAATTGATTTCAAGTTTTGGAAATAATGCATCT
This sequence comes from Amborella trichopoda, assembly GCF_000471905.2. Next base: position 378,406 of record NW_006499858.1, on the reverse strand, counting down.
TGTAGCACATGTTTTTACCGTCAATTTTCAAGTTTTTCAAGTTTTCATAGATCTACTCCATCTACACTATTTTTGAAGTTTTAAATTTTATAATTAAAGGTGAAAATATATTTTAAGGCTGTCACAAAGATTTTCAATATTGAAACCATATATCTCGATACTATTTGAAGGTGGCCTCTAATTTGATTGTTTAGAGCCTCGGCTCTATACAAACCGCGCCCCTTAAAAAATAGTGGAAAACTATAAATAACTGAGTTGAAAGTTGGAGATCGGACTAGTCATTTAAAAAAAAAAAAAGTTTATATAAGGGTGAAGCCCTAAACAATCAAATTAAGGCGTATATTGGAAATTCACTAGCATAGATTATTTTGACGCTGAAAAACCCTTAATTCGATCATCTTAACCTCAAGATATATAGAAATGAGAAAAAATAGATTCCAAATCTTGGAAATAGTGCATATTGTAATGTATTATCTTGACCTTAATTTCCAAAGTTTCCAAGCGTTCATAGATATGATCAATCTACACTATTTTTTAGGTTTATAATTGGTAATGAAAATAAATTTTAAGGCCATCACAAAGATTCATAATAATGAAATAATGCATTTCGGTATTATTTGAAGGTACGCCTTACTTTGATTGTTTAGGGCCTTAGCCTTATACAAACCACACCCACAAAGCTTGAAGGTTGGATAATCTCATCCAACCATTCAAAAAAGGAAAAAGTTTATATAAGGTTGCAACCTTATACTATTGAAATAAGATGAAAAATCCTAGAGAACAAAGTGTTATGGTGTAAAAGAACCGTCCAATTGATCATTTCAACTAAGAGATGCATGAACATGAAAAAATGAACACCAAGTTCAATAAATAATGCACATTTTAGCAATTATTTGGACGGTCTATTTTCAAGATTTTAAGTGTTTATTGATCTACTCTATCTGCATTATTTTTTAAATATCCAAATTTATAACTAGGGATGAAAAAGGTCCAACACCGGCATGACATTTCTGAGCAAATTTTAGAGGTGTGTCTTACTTCGATGGTATAAGGAAGCACCTTGCAATTCAAAAGAAAAAAAAAATACAAATTTTTAAGTCTAGATCGAAACTCTATGTTTTGACCCTCTTTTAACAAAATTTAAAGTCGGAACTCCAAGTTTCAACGCAAAAACTAAGAAATAAAACAAAAAAACCTATCATTTTGACCAAGAGCACTTTGGAAAAATAAAAAATTGAAAAATGGGGAAATGAGCATAAAGTTCAGAATACAAATAACCTTTTTTAAATCCCACCAAAAAATATATAAATGAGAATTTTTCCTAGAATATATATATATATATATATATAAACTAAAATATCCTTCCTAAAAAAAGTCCATACAATACAAGGGCATATAAGGTGATACTTGGGTAACATGAGATTGGGAAAATATCTACATATTTCCTATTTTTAAGTTTCATTTTACAATAGACTCAAAGTTTTAAAATATATCTTAAGGAATAAAATTTGTAGTTTTTATTTCTTCCAACCCCTGAGCTAATTTAAACCTGTTTTTTTAGGCCAAACAAATCTTAAAAGACATATTTTTTCTAAAAGCCATCATTCAAACTTTTCGAGAAAGATAACCGAGAGGAGAGAGAGAGGTATTTGGAAAACACGGGAGGAGAGAGAGAGTGAGAGACACAAGAAGAGAGAGAAAGAAAAAGATAAGTTTGGGGTATATAAGTGAATAGAGATGATTGGGTTTAGAAAGATCATGTCTTTCTTACATTTGTTTAGGTTAAAAAATAAGTTTACAGTTGTCGCGGGGTTAGAAGATATCTTTTAAAACCTTCGGTTTATCTAGAAATGAAACCTAAAAAAGGGGATATAGAGATATTTTCCTTATAAGATTTACCATGTTTGGATACATTTAAAATGGAAATAACAGATGTGAAACCCATTACGTGTGTAAGCGACTCTTTTACAAAAAAATTATCTATCTCCCGCCATTATCCCTCTCTCTTTTACTCATCCATACTCTCTCCATTCTCCCTCTCTCTGACCTCCATTTCTATTTTCTCTTCTAGTTTCTCTCTAAACTCTATTTAGAAGTGTTTGTACACATTTATTTCTACTCTCCTCGCACATCCATTTTTATATCCCTTTATCCCTAAAAAATTTCACACAACATAATTTTCATAAGTGATTAGTAAAAACGTAATCCTCATAAAAAAATAGTAAAAACTCAATTGAAATAAGATACATTTTTAGTCTTCTCCAATGCCTCAAAAGTTTTTACTGAAAATACCAAATCTTCTAGTTTACTAATCAAACTTCTTCTCATTTTTTAACTACTATAAAGATTTTGAATTTGATATCATAAATTTATTGTTTATTTGAAATTATATATAGAGACATTTGAAAGACTTATATAAAAAATAAATAAAAATAAGACTTATTACAATAAAATCATATTATTCCAATTATATTATTCCAATGACTTATCATGTTGAAACCAAAGTCGAATCATGTTCGAAGACCTGTGATTCCATGTAAGTGTCAAATGCATGCAAAATTAGTAGGAAATTGTATCATGATGACTTTAGAATGGTACAAGTTATTATTAGAAAATCTTTTTGGAATTGTGATGATGTTATTATTAGAAAATATTTTTGGAATGGTGTGATGATGACTTTAATTCCACATTTCAATGAAATTTTATTACAAAAAAAAGAAATGATAGTTTATAGGAATGTACTGGTAAACTGTCGGTAATGCATTTCCCATATTTTTTCTAGACATAGCCAAACAATAACAATATATTTCCCAGGTTGCATCTAAATACTACCCGAACAATAACAATCCATTTGCAGGTAATGTATTATGCAAGTAATATATTTCATAGGCAATATATTTCCAGGTATCCAAACGACCCCTAAGTGTCCAAATTTTGTTGAATACAATGGTAAATTACTCTATAGTGTGAGTACCCTAACATAAGTATATATATTATGAATATTTTTCCTAAAAAATATGTCAAAAGATGTAATGTTTATGTGAGGCATAAAATCAAGGGAAAAGTTTACATAGAGCCGAGGCCCAAATATCATCAAATTGATCATCTCGACATCGAGATGCATGGACATGAGAAAAAATGGATTTCAAGTTTTAGAAATAGTGCATCTTGTAACACATTTTTTTACTGTCAATTTTCAAGATTTTCAAGTTTTCATAGATCTGCTCGATCTACACTATTTTTTAAGCTTTAAATTTTATAACTGTAGATGAAAATATAATTTAAGGCTATCACAAAACTTTCCAATATTGAAACCATATTTCTCGACACTATTTGAAGGTGGGCTCTAATTTGATTGTTTAGAGTTTCGGCTCTATACAAACCGCACCTTAAAATCAATATATGCCCATATTTTGGTCATTTAACTAAGGGAAAAGTTTATATAGAGCCGAAGCTCTAAACAATCAAATTCGAGCCTACCTCAAAACTTTCACTAGAAGAGGTTGTTTTGATGCTCAAATATCCTTAAATTGATCATCTCGACATCAAGATTCATGAACATAAGAAAGAAATGGATTTCAAGTTTTGGAAATAGTGTATTTTGTAATGCTTTGGACCATCAATTTTAAAAATTTTCAAGTTTTCATAGATATCATCGATCTACACTATTTTTTAAGCTTTAAACTTTATCAATAAATATGAAAATATATTTTAAGGCTATCAAAACAATTTCCAGTATTGAAACCACAATCCTCGACACTATTTGAAGGTGGGCTCTAATAGGATTGCTTAGAGCCTAGGCTCCATACAAACCGCACCCTTTAACCAATTCCACCGACGAACCCATTCAGAAGTCACTTTAGATTTTCTTACCTAAAAATTTGACCTTTAAAAAATTTAAAGATGACTATGGATATTGAAAATCTCAAATTGGCTTTGTGACTTTGGATTTTAGATATCTAGAGCGAGTGCAAAATTTGGGCCAAAAAAAAATTAGGAATTATTTTTATAAAGAATATGGTTTGATAGGGCTGCAGCCCTATCAAAATAAGTAAATCCTCACCTTATAACTCATCGAGAATTACAAGTATGGAAAAACCTTTACATCGATTATCTCGACTCAAATATTATGTTGTGAAAAAAATCAGGATTTCAAGCTCTAAAATAGTGCATATTATAAACAAATATCTAGACCGTCCATTTTGCCTTAACAATAAGTATTCACATACTCGCAAGATCTGTTGCATTTTTTTGAGTTTCAAATTTTATTGTCGGTATTGAAAATTGATTTTAGAGCCATCATAGAAATTTCCATCATTAAAATACTTTTCCCGACGATGATTTGAGGTGAGGCTTTATTTTGTTTTCAAAAAACCGAGGCCTTATAGGAACTTCATCCCTTTCATAATTACATTATTTGTATGGGAAGATCTATTGAACAAATTTATCCACGTGATTCCAAAATTTAAGATGGAAAAAATCCCCTTGGTTGCTCTTTTGCATAGAATATGGAGTAACCCACCAAAATAAAACTTTTGAAAAAAGTTTATATAGGGTTGCAACCTTATACTGTAGAATTAAGGCGCACCTCAAAAATCATAGAAAAATGACGTTTTGATATTAGAAAACCATCTAATTGATCGTGTCGATATCGAGATGTATAGATATGAACAAGAAAAAGATTTAAAGTCCCAAAAATGGTGCATCTTAATACACATTATCTAGACCATCCATTTTCAAAATTTTCATGTGTTTATAGATCTACTTGATTTGAAACATTTTTGGAGTTTAAAATTTTATAATTAGAGATGAAAATAGATTCTCAAGCTATCCTAATAATTTTAATTACATCTTATAATAATATGTGGAGGTTATTAGAGGTGCACCTTACTCTAATTGTTTAAAGTTGCAAACTACACCAAATATATTTCAAGAAAATTCATTGTTATTTGTGCCCAGTAAATAAATAAGAAGTACACAAAGATTGTTTACTTTTGGTAAAAGAAAATAACAATACTCTTGTCCATCAGATTTCAAATCGAGTGATTATGAATGTGTAATTGACTAGATTCAAAATTTAAAGAAAGTTTCTCAAACTTTATGACACACCTCAAGTTGTCCAATTTAAAGTCAGATGGCTAAGGATATTTGTGACCTCAAATAGTCTCATAGATACAATCCTTAAAATAAAAGGAAATGTATATAATGAGACTATTTACTTATGATACAAGGAGGTCACAATCATCACTGACCGTCATATTTGAAATCAGATAGTTGATGATGTATCGTTATTTGGGCATAAAGTCTAAACTAAAACTTCTCAAATGTATCGTTGGATTTTACATCCAGTAGCCAAAAGCTATTGTGACCTCCCTATACCAAAAATAAATGGTCTCATAAAATATAATTTCAAAATAAAAATGCCTGTAATCCTTATTTCGCTCACTTAAAATATTTTCATACGACTTTCTTTCCATCTAATTTTTTTTTTTTAATCAAAATAAGTGATTCTTGCCGTTGACTTGATATCTAAGTGATGTTGGACTGTTTGAATACTTTATAAAATTCTCTCTAATGCAAATAAAATTTATCTTAATTTGGATTTGTTCCAGAGGGATCTTGGTACTTGAACTCCAAAGGGTCTGATCTAGGGTTTCTAGGTGTTAGATTGGTAAATAGGGTAGCTTCTTATGGGGGCTATGAAAAAATGAGTCTATGATGACTAATAAAAGGTACTTCTTAGGTTTTAAGGTCAATTTTTAGTTCTTGGGATACCTTAGAAACTCAATCGGCCAAAAATGGGGTGTCTCCAATGATTTTGTATTTTATTATTGACTACTGATGGTGCACGTAATTCACTAAAATAAATTCTCTTGATGTTTGAGTTGTCAAGATTTTTCTTCACTCCTGATGAGCAGCATTTGTAGGAACCAATTAGCTTCAGGCCATGGAGGTGTCGAATATTGCCTTGGGGGGGGGGGGGGGTGGTCAAAGGAACAATATGGGTTATCTCACAATGAGTCTTTAGTTTCTTTCAAAGGAACAATATGGGTTATCTCACAATGAGTCTTTAGTTTCTTCCTTATAGTTATTTCTAAATCTTTTCATATTAATACTATTTGGGGCCTTTCTAATAAGTTAGTCCAAATTTTTTTAGCTTAATGGTGGGAATTATGTGATAATCTAGCATCCCACATATATAATATGATATTTTTTTATAAAGAGACCATTTATCTTTTGTACGTGGAGGTCACAATCATTTACATTCATTAGATATCAAATAGAATGGTTTGGAGTGGGTCCCGAAGTCCATCGTGACATCCATGTACAAAAGAGAAATAGTCTCTTTGGAGACAGTCCCATATAATAGTGATTGATGTAATTAGGAATTTTTTTTTTTTTAATCTTATTATTTTGATTAGGAGATTAAAATTTAGGTTTGGATTTATATTGGGTCTTAATTTTCTTTGGGGGTGTTTATGTCTATTACAGTTGTACACAATTGAATGGTGCGAATTGGAAGTTTATTTTTCTAAAAATGAAGGGTTAGAATTTGATTAGGGTTTTCTAAGGAGTACGTTAAGTTTTAGGTTTTTTTTTCTTTTATAAATATATAACTATTATATCTGGAAAAAAAAAACACGAGTGAGAAAAGAGTTTGTTTTGCAAATTTGGATTTATAAAATCATGGATATTAAATTTACATTAATTTAAATATTCAAATAAATTTTAAAATTATTTTATTGAGTTTTAACAATAGTTAAAATTGCATGGAGGCCCATTGTGCACATGGACGCACCATGGCCTAGATGGTGAGGCCCATGAGATCCTCTCATAGGTGGCATGTCCCACCCATTTAGAAGCTTTTTAATTTTGTGATAAGTAATTTGGTTTGTAGGCCAAGTTGTTATGTGTTTTGAAAAGGTATTGGCTTGAAGAAGCTTTGAATGAATTTTAGGAAAGTATGAGAAGGCTTGTGCATTATTTTGGTATGCTCAATACTATATTTGAAATTATTTTATTTAATTTCTATTGATGAGAAAATAATTTTGGAAAGGGAATTAAAGATTCTAGCACCTTCCATAATGTTGATGGGTTATCTATGGAATGAAGGGCTCAAATCTCTCACCCCACAAGTCACCTAAGATCAATGGTTCATATTGAATCTCATAAGAAAAGGCAAGCCAAGGAAAACCCTAAGAAACCATAATATTGTTCAATCCTATAAAAAATGAATTGTCTCTACCTAAAATCTCTACACCTTAAGAAAAGTTTCTCTCTCTTATGAAAGCTCAAAATGGGGCACATCATATTCTCCCATATTTGAGATATCTCTCTCTCCCACATTGTGAAAGAACCTAAGGGTTTAAGCTAGTGTTTTAAAAATCGGCTAGTCGAACCAGACTCGCTCGGTTCGACACGGGAACCGGCACAGCCCGTGCCGGTTTCAATACAAAACCGGGAACCGCCCGGTTCTAGAGAAGAACCGTCGGTTCCAATCCGCTTGTCCGGTTCTACCCGGTTCAGCCCTGTTGCCTCTCTGCACACATGCGACACACACATGCATGCGTGAACAAACATTTTAATTTATATTACATAGGTATTTATATACCAAAGTGGAATACCCATCTTTTAATGTGTGATAATTCCCAAATATCATTAAATGAAAAGGGAATTTAAATATATTCTATTAATCATCAAGTTATAACCACATATGGTGAGGTGGCGTGGTGGTTAAGACCTTTGATTCTTCATGTGACCTCTCAAGGTCTAGTCCCCCCGTGGGCGTTATTTTATTGTGTTGTATAGTTTTTGTTGTATATATTGTATAAATATTTTTGTAAATAATATAAAAAGCATAAAAAAATGAAAAATAAAAAAGTTAATTTTTTGTATAGAAGTTAATTTTTGTTGTATATAGTGGTATACTTATTTTTTTAAAAGAATATGAAAGATATAAAAAAATAAAACATAAAAAGTTTATTCTATTTGAAATCTCCATCTTTCTACTAACAATCTCTTTCACTAAATTTATTATAAAAACCTAAAAAAATAAATTTTTGAAAAATTTGTACGTATTTTTATTAATTTTTACATTGATAACCAAATTTTTTATTTTATTTATTTAATTTTTACATTATAAATGTACTATTTTTCTTACAGTTGTCAATAATACATTTTAAATTAGATAATATTATAAAATATTTTTAATTTGTTATTATTTGTCTAATAAAACAATTACAAAATGTAAACTAATAATTATAATTTCAGTTTATAATATTATAATTAGTTAGGTTTTAATAATTTTGGATTATAGTTAGTTAGACTGTAATAATTTGGATTTTTTTAGCGGATTAGGGTTTTTTGCCAAAACGAGAATTTAATGGCCATTCTTTCATTGATTAGTCTACTCTTTATAATATTCTATATATAATTATATATTTTATCTATGATAATTCTATGATTTTTCTTTTATGTGATGCAAATTTAATGGTTAACATAAATTTATACAGGGAAAGAGCATATCAATATTCACAAATTGATGAAAAAAATAAAAGTTAATAATGTAGTACCTTCATTTCTTATTGGATTCCTAAAAAAAAATATTTATAATGAATTTTAATAATTTTTTCAGATTTTTTTGAAGTGTTAATCCGACCGATTCAGCCGATTTTTTATCTGGATCGCCGATTCGCCGATCCGGATCGGTTTTTGAGATGCCCGATCCGGGTCACTGATCCGCTTTTTAAACCATTGGTTTAGAATTAGATTATGGAGTTTTTCTCTCTCCCTTCTCTTAACTATGGATTTATGTCCAAGGGTTTTAGGTTGTAGCAAAAAGAGAATCCACCGCTCTCAAACCAAGTTGTTAAAGGAATGTACTTAGGGCTTGAGTTTGTGATTAAAGGGGTTCATGTTCCAGTGATGTGACTTATCCTAAACTTGCTTTCCTGGTTGAGATTGAATGTTGATTATTGATCCTACATCATCAGATGGTGGTGACTCGGTGTGGGGTGTAATAAGCCCAGTTGAGGTAATCTCTGACACTCTCTTTTCGTCTCTTGTCATATTTAATTAGTCTTTATATTTTCAAACATAAGAATTGTGGATATTTTATTTATTTAAAGAAAATTGGTTTAATGGCATCAAGGTTTTTAAGATATTGGATTTGTTAGTTTTATTTTTTTTGAAACAAGAGTTATTTTAATAAGACTACTTGTAAGTGATCTTGACAAAACAAAAGAAAAAAGGTGAAAAGAAAAAGAAAAAAAAAAATCCCCGGTAATGTCACATTAGTATTTCTTTCAATCTCGTCATTCATATTGGTGTTGTAGATTAAGGGTGGCAACGAGTCACCAGATCCGGACCTGGACTTGGATCCAAATATAATGTGGGACCTGAAATAGACTAGGATCCAACAGGACCTGATTGAACTTGACCCAAAAATAAAAATATCTATGTATTTAAATATATTCTAATATATTTTCATAAATTGAGAAATGTGGGACCTGGACCCGAACCCGACTGCACTCGGACCCAGACCCAAATAGTATTCGGGTCCAAGATTTGGACTTGGACCTGACCCACTGGGTCTAATTCTTGGACCCATACCCAACCCAGGTCCAGTCAAGCCGTCGGTCTAGGTCCATTACCACCCCTATTGTAGATTATATATTTTTGACTTATTTGTATGCTTTTTTCATATTTGATTAATCATGTTTCATAATTGTGATGTACTCCATTCTAGACGCTGAAGTCAAATGTGTGGAACTCAAACAGGAATCAAGCTTTCAGTGTCTAGGTATTTTTTATAATTTCATCAAAAGACTAGTGACCTAATTTGTTTTATAAACCTAAAATAAATTGATATAAATAAATTTACATAATTTCCATTTTTCCGAGTAGAGTTCCGACAAATTGTCGTGACTAGGGCGAAATTAGAATCTTCAAATTGACTCGATTTACTATGGGACTTTAGTCAGACCTTGATTCTGATTTTGAAAACACTAAACAGAACTCTCCTAACCCCAACATTTCAAAACTAACCTCATTTTTTTCTTTTATTGGGCCTTCCTATTTCTCTTTGAACCCAAGGTTTAAAACCAGGGTTTGGTGAACTGGATCGCCGCTTTAGAGAATCGGTGCTCTAGACCGAGCAAACCGATCAAATAAAAATTACAAAAACTTAAGGAACAAAACAATTGGAACAAATATTAAAAATTAAAGTGGGACCGGTTGTTCAACAAAACCAAAGAGGTTATGGAAAAGATGGGATTAGCCCACTAGTTCATATGAACATATGAGCCTAACTGTCCAGATTGAATCTGAACCGATTCGACGATCATAGATGTTTGGTAGTGCTTGAATTTTTTTTTTTTACAAGTCCAAATCATTTGAAATTTTAAATATGTGCTCTTCTCATCAAGGCACACCTAATAAAAATATAAAAAAAATTATTTGAGAAAACAAAATACCAAAATACCCCCGAAAACATTTTGGGAGCATTTTGATCAATTTATTTCATGTAATATATTTTTTTGATATTTTTCAAAGATTCATCTATTTTTGATGAACACATGCTTACAATTTC
>NW_006499858.1:297278-367386 GCF_000471905.2 Amborella trichopoda | reverse complement strand
GTCGTAGTGACTCGGACCTGATCTAGGTCCAGGTTGAGGTCCTGGCCGAACTTAGAATTAGTCGGCTCAGGTCCCAATCGAGGTTGACCCGGCCCAGACCCCTATAGCCGGTCTAAATTTCTAAGCAGAATCTGTTAAAGTGGTGTGAACGTCGACGGGAAATCAATTTCCCCCAAAGAGAAGATATCTTAATGATAAACCCAAATTACCGGAATCTCGCGAGGAAACACATTGCCTAGAGATCAATCACCAATTCACAAATTTCCAGCAAGCTCCAGCCTTTGTCGATTGATCTGGCATCCGCCGAGATAAAATCAGAGAAAAATAGAACTCTCTCTCTCTCTCTCTCTCGGCATGGCTGTCCCTCTCTAATTCAAATCGGTTTAAGAAAAAAAAACTAAAAACAGCCCAAATACTATGTTGGGTTGATTACAATGATATACAATCACCTAAAAGATTGCCCCCTCTCTATAATGAGTTTCTCCCCCAAACCTATCTCCCCCTTTTTCTCACCCATATCCCCTTAACATCTCTTGCTACAAAAGAGACTCGTTACAGAGAGATAGGGATTAAGAAATAGGCACGGGTGTTTTTCTACCCTTTTGTATGGGCTAAGGTGGTAAAAAAAACGGGTGTCTTTTTACTTTTTGTTTTGGTTAAAAATAGAAGGTCAAAAAGGGTAAAATTAGTCCAAATGGTCAAAACTATGTGAGATCTCTCTACCGTCATAAACGTTTTCAAATTATGGGTCTATTGGGAGATAAAACTTCAAAATAAAGTGCATAGAGATATTTTTCTTAAAAATAACCCTACAAGAAAGATTAAAAAAAAAAAATGATCATCAGCATGATATAAAATAAAATGGGGCTACTGAACGTTACTACCTTGAAAATTGCATGTCATTGGCAATAACTTTCGAATCAGGTACGAAATGATGCACGTCCTTAAAAATTGCTTGAAACAAGTAAAAAATTGCTTGAAACAAGTAACCATTTATGTCAGCGGATGGACAATATGTACACCATCTAGGCAAAAAAATTACAAAAACCTTAATTTATATTACATAAATACCAATAACCATAGTACATACGATATTCACATACATACATTAAGAACATAAATACATCCTATTCATAGGTTTTTCATGGACATATAGGCATCCATATACATGTCACAGCATTCAGAATCCCACGATAAGTCTTCTGACATGGCATCCTTGATCTTCTTGCTCCAACCGATACCGTCATACTTCTACAATAGAAATGAAACTCCCATTCAGAATAACAATTAATACTGCCACAAAACCAGAAAAGGATGCTTGAATTAAGCCTCCCAAAGTTGAAAAGTATGACATATTCTGGACATTGGAGAACCATAGCCCGTTACGGTCATCCTGTCCATGAAAATGGATGGTGATTGAGATTGAGAGGACCCAACACTTGGGGCCATGCCCATTTCTAGTTGGGGGTTCATTCCCATTTCCAGTGGGGTCCTACTCCCCCTCATCACCCATCAGATATTGAACATTTCAACGGGCTATGAGTCCATTGGATTAACAGCCTATAATTTTCCTCCTACATTCTGTGTTGCTAGAGACACTACCATATCATCTAGGGCTTGGCTCAAAGACACGTTTGCAAACATTGATAGGATGCGCGAAGACTTTGTGCTCCCAAACTCCTGCCCCTCAGCATGTCTGTGAAGGAATAACCCACATAACAGTAGCCAGCGCTTAGTCTGCCTAATTTTCCAATAAGACGAATTTGGAGAAGGAAAGGAATTACCTTACTAATCTGCTTTCATTGGGATTTACTGCCACAGGAATGGTGCCATACTTGATTGCCTTGAGCTTCAAGCAAGATAAACCACACAGTGAAATAATTGCAAAAATGAAATCCACCTTATTCTATCGCAAAAATTATTTTCGAAAACCAACATCGAGTTTATTGATAGTGCTTTACATACAGGTAAATGCAGCTTGGGATCATGAAATGAAGCACACAAGAGGATATCTGAGCCTGCAATTACCAAGTGTGACAAGGCCTCGTTGTATTTGTTTATAAATCTCACATTTTGGTCCTACAATAATTACAGTGAATCATCAATACAATTATAAAAGTAGTTCAAAAGCTTCCTTAAGTTTATGCATGCAGCAGTTCTTGCATACGAAAACCTGTAAGCACAAACTGAAAACCACATTTCACATAAGAAAACTAGAAAAGAACTTCCAATATCAGGGGAAAATAAATAGTTACCTTGAGTTCTTTACGAAGTGATTCAAGTGCAGCTTCTACCTCTGGTGTTGTACTAGATCCCAAAAAGATGAACTGTTTTTGACGAACTCACCAAGAAAAAAAAAGGATAAGAAAAAAAATTATTTGATCAGCACTGAATACGAACACAAGATAAGCAGATGATAAGTAACTCAAAGTAAGCACTTATTGAATTGGTCCATTTGAAATATGTCATGAGAAGAACCTGAGCTCCCTTTCCCAATGCAAGACAAACAACTGCTTTCAGATTTTCCACATCTATTTCCGAAACTTCTGTATATATGCACCCAACCTGTTACCTTTCCACTGTCATGTAGTTACACAACCTGCTTGAATTATAGAAGGTATTGTAGAACACAATAAAGAAAGCTGCTAAGACGAAGTCAAAGGATAGTAAAAGCGAAGCATTAACCTCTAACCACTAACTAAATTTCAATAGTAAAATGCTTAAACAGTGTCATATTCAAATGATGTCCGTATTGCCAATCCCTCTTCAGTCGGTTTCAGTTTAGATTGAATAGAAGGACCTGTGAAGGACATAGTATTGGTTTCATTGAACAGTTGAACCTGCAACGTTTTTGAGGCGGCTGAATTTTTACAAACTTACCTTCAGAGATATAATTGAGGCTCAATTTCAGTATAAAAATTTCAATACCTTAAAATGGATTCTCACTCTTAAGGAATATGTAACCCAACATTAGAACATTGGGTTAAATACAATGCAACTTTAGAACTTCGGATTAATATACCTGGGCCAGATATAGCTAATAAATTAATATAATGACACGCTTAACTAATAAACCAAGAGTGCTGTTAATATATATTTTCAAAATCATAATACCAATAGATATCTCAGAGCAAATGTCCAATCAGCATCTGAAAACAGAAATAGGTGATCAGCACTCTTGTTCATTTTTATAGAAATTATTATATATCTCAATATCGTTCACTCACCTCATAGAGCTGAATTATCAATTTGTGCATGTACTGGTATTGTTTTCTTATTACATGTATATGCATTGTTTAAGATGAATTGCACTTTTTATATAAGCAAAAATACTAAGTCATTTTTATATGCAATGGACTGCATTTTCTGGTGAAAAAAAATTGCATAAAAACAAATGGTGAAATTTCACTACAGAAAAACAACGATTATCTATATGATAGCGATCATGAGCAAGGATAAGTTGCTTCAATTACAAAAAGAATTAGTTAATCATTTGAAATTGTAAGGTTCAAATTTGAAATTTCCTGCATCATATTCACCACTTATTTTTTTAGTTCTTTAATAGTTCTAGTGGTAAAATTTTACTGCAAAAAAAAAAAAAGGAACCTGACAAAAAATATTTTAAGCGAACAAAGAAAAAAAAATGATGACGCAAAAGTATTCACCATTGCAGCAGATGTTTGGTCCACAAATCTAAGGCGTTGCCTAAGTGCGGTCCTGCAAGTAGCCTTCCCTTTGGGATCTTCTGATGAGTAGTTCACTGGAAGGAAATTGTCTTTTGAAGGATCCCATTTTGTGTCATCAAATCCATAAGGGATAACCAACACTTTCTCCCTAAACCAAATAAGAATACTCCAATGTTACGCACCAAAATTGACCAAAAACAGAGTACATACTAAGTGGCGGAAATGAATACATTCAAGCAAATCTTTATCCAGGAATTTAATCAGATAGAAAGTCATAGTTCACACACCTATGTATTGCTAATGTAGTTTCTAAGCCATAAGACATGCTTTCAATTACAGCATCTTTTGAATGGAGAGACGAAACAATGGCCACCTTATTAGAGTATACAACTCCACCCTGAATGTATGCCAAAAAAAAATAAAAATAAAAGTATCACAACAAAATTCACCAGACATTACCACTTCAGTTAACAAAGAGAATATAAACATAGGCAAATAAAATGGGAGTAACAAAGGTGAAAACTGAAGTCTTAAGTATTCTTAAATTGCTTTTGAATAATGTTCTCTAAATTGTTTCATCTTTGGTGTAGCTGCTACATATTATTTTGTTGTTCTTGCATCTTGCAGCACCATAAGGGCATTCTAGTATCCTAATTACTTTGTAATAAGCATAAATACCTGGTCTAAGAAGGGTGAGGACGTTAAATTTTCCCTTAACCCGTCTCAAACCCAGGTACAGGAGGCGGATTGGATTACGTAGGCAGCCAGTGCAAAACTTTGCCACATCTTATCATGAATCCTGAACCTATGTTATTCTTACTGAGGGTATGGTACTTGATGGAGAAGAATGGAGGAATAGGATTGATAGAGCCGACCCCAATTAATTGGGATAAGGTTTGGATGACAACGATGATGATAAATAAGCATAAATACCCAATGGGATAAGAAATCCATCATCCTTTTTGGCCCATATTCTTGGTATCTTAGCAAGTTTGCGATCAAAACATTTTAGTGAAACTCCTAGTGACTTTTTGAAAACCAACTATCTGCTTTTTTATGGTGCCATAACTCTGCCAAATTTGTAGGAAACAAAAGACACTTTCCAGCCCCCACATGAATGAAGACACATATGTAGGGATTGAAAGATGCTGTAATGTAGGGTTGGCAATGGACCCCGACCCATATTCGGCAGGTATACCTGAAACGGGTCCAGGTATGGGTCCAAGTTTTGGACCCGCAGGTAGTGTCCGGGTCCAATAAAGGATACCTGGACAATCCCGGGTCCAGGTATGGGTCCAAGTTTTGGACCCGCGGATAGTGTCTGGGTCCAATAAAGGATACCTGGACAGTCCCGGGTCTGGGTACGGGCCCGGCTATACCCGACCCGGCAGGTGCCCGGACCCGTATTTTTTAGTTTATAGGGTTTGATCATAAACTCCCTCGCCCCTTTTATAGAGCTTACACCCCTGTGACTCTATACACCTCATCGAGTTGGGTTTAACGCACTGGTAAGCTTAGTTTCTACTCAAATATCTCCATTTGTAAGAATGGATTTTCATTTGTCAATTATCGTGTTTGTACAAAGGTGATCTCTGAGCAGCTCTAGAGAGATGCTTCCTGTTTTCTGAAAAAGCCTCCCCTTCTCCCTCATCAACTCTAGAGAAATTGCGCTCTGATCTTGGTGATTTCAATTGGATGTGTAAATCTAAGCTATTGCCATTTCCTCTTTTGAAGGAGTGGGTATGGTTTTGGGTTTTGAATATCTTGGGCCGTTGTTTCTCTGAGAAATTGCAATTCCATCGCCATTACTTGGTTGAAACTGAAAACCCATGATTCATTGTTTGTGGGTTTTTTTTTTTCGCAGGTTGTCAAAGGATTAATGGAGATAGAGAGAGAATGTTTGATGGACATGGGACAGTTCCATAACCAGACTGAATTGGTTCTCTGTCATGGCTGGAAAGTCGCAGAAATTAACGGGAAAAAATGGAACTACTTTCTTGCAGCTCCCAAAAGCTGGCCCTTTATACCGGCAAATGTGAACTATAAATTCTCTCTCTAAGGTCACTTCTCTCACAAATTCTCTCTCTCTCTCTCTCTCCAAAATCTAGGGGCTTTCTCTCTCATAAACTCTGTCTCACAATAGCGGAACAACCCAAGCACCCTATCCATCTTGCTCTAGACCAAATCAGCTCCCATAATCTCTCATTTAGACTAGAATCAACTATTTCACTACTTACATGTCTCTCTCAACTCTCTTTTTCCTCACACTACTTTCTCACTTTCTATTAGATGCTTCCCCCATTCTCTACGTCTTGTTTCTCTCTCTAAATCCACCCCTCCCTCTCCACCAATGCATGGGATTAATCCCACATTGAAGAGGGGCACTCAGTCATGGGGGTGTAAGTGCTACAAAAGGGGTGGGGGAGTAGCACATAAGAGAAGGTTGTAAGGTCCGGTTACGGGTACGGGTACGGTCCGGGTCCGGGTCCGGGTCCCGGGTATTCTCTTGGGTACGGGGATAGGTACTATTCTTTTAGACCTGTCGGGAACGGGTCCAATGGGAGCCAGCCCATACCCGACCCGTTGCCACCCCTAATGTGATGTCGATGATACAAATTTGCACTCATATGACTAGTTTCAGGATTTCATTGCTAGTGTTTTAGATTCCCCAAGTCCATTATTGTTCACAAACTTCAAATTTCTTGACTTTAAATTTGTAAGTTTTAGTATGAATGGCCATTTAGATATTCTCTTAGTTCATATATGTGATCTTTTTTCTCTTGTGATAATAAGACGATAAATTTCGGGTAGTGTAGTAACTCGTAAATCATAGAATATAAGAAAGCTTCTTGCACATTCATAGCCTTCTAATCAACATTGATTTAAACTGATACTATCCATAATAAACAATTGCTTAATAAGATAATGAATAGGGTTGCCTATGAGGTCAGGTCAACCTGACTAGGTTCATGATCTGGATCGACTGGACATGACCTGGATATATAATATAAATTATACTACAATATAACCCGACCTGAGTCGAGTCTCACTCCCCATGTATGTTCAAGTTGGGGTTGACCCAACCCATTTACACCCCTACTAGTGATAACTTCCCAAAAGTATCTATTATTTTTTATTTTCGGAAACACTTTTCTTTTTGCCAATCTCCCATTCTTAAATTCATTATGTGCAAAAGGCTTATTTAAGACCACTGCACCTGTCATTGCCTCATCCAAAATGCTCTTGGATGTACCATGGTCACACCTGCATCATGCATAATAGTCTCTAGGGAAGCATACTTCTTTTTTTTTCTAGGGAAAATATTATTGAAGGGGTCCAAACATTGCAGTTAACATTAGAGGCTTTACTTCTTAATTTAAGTAGCTCAATAAATATCCTCCAAAACACTCAACTTGTCTTTGTTCATGGTTGGGAACATAAACAAGTAGGGGAATTTTAGTAATTTGACCCCAATGGAGGTCCCAACCAAAATGATGGGAGTACCTTGCTTGTTTTGGGTGGGTCAAATTACTTAAATGTGTGGCTTGTTCATGGTTCCTAATCCTAAACAAGGGCCATTGGGCATTTTTGAGGATATTTTTTGAGAAGGTGCCTGAATGAAATGAAATTTTAAAAATTAAGTGTTAATTGGGATCTTTTGACCCCCATAATGATTTTGTAAGGGGTTTTGACACCCTAAGTGATATTTTGCCCCCTTATTTCTAAGCTGCCACTTGCTATTGGAAGCTATTCAATGCTTGTGCCTCGAATACCATAACCACTTATTTCTCAGATTTCCATGGTGACTAGGAAGGCAGCATGAAAACTTCACATACTAGAAAGTCTTGCAGTTTTTGTTAGACTAATTGCAACATGTAGTGATAATGGATCATCCAGTAAAAGTTTACTATATATTGAGAGCAGAGAACATATGTACCTTCAAAAGATTGACGAGATGATTGCCACTATTATCTTGCAATCTATCTGAACGATGCAGCTGAGGAGGATCTAATCCACACAATGCTAATTTTTCAGGCCGCTCAACACACTATACCAGTGGCCTGAATTAGAATCCACCTTAAAAAGTACCAAAGATTAAGTAAACTAATAAGCAGATGTTACATAAAAATCTTGCCTGAGAATCAAAACCATGGCATGTCAACAACAATCTTGTAGTTTCCAATCCCTGCGGTAGGAGAACGAGAGAATCAACAAACATTGAGCATTACTGAGGGAAAAGAAAGTTTGAATAAAATGGATATTTCAACAAATAAATGTTATTACGCAGAATCATATATGTATGAACCAGTAAAAATCTTGAGTAAAAATCATTTAGTGATTTGAATTTCAACTTCATCACAGCAATAATATCAAAGTATACATGGATGAGCTGAACAAAGAACACGCAAACCCATTTTCTTCACTCTTTTCCTCTGTTTCTGGATAGGTAACTGAAGAACAACTAGAAGAATAAAGCGCGTTCAACATAATCCAATTCAAAGCCATGGGGAGAAAAGAACCTGATTTCAGAAATGCAATGTTCAAAACTTCAAATGCAAGAACCTAGGGAACCAAATCCCGAGTACCCACACTATTTTTGGCAAACTATTTTATGAACAGTGTTCTACAATATGAGTGATAAAATTAAGTTGCATGCGTAGAACTTAGTGGGACCTATGACCATGCTAACTCCAAAAACATCCAACGCTCATAGACATCATGTTTTAGCGGACCATCCTTTGGGGATCTCACTAACCGACATTGCAGTGCAAATCATGAAATCGGCTTGTCAAAGTACGTTCGTAGTTCGAGGACAATCTTCACATTGTGCAGTGTAGAGTTCCGACGCTAATATAATATTTTTCTTAATTTGCATCAGAAAAACAACTCAGATGCTCAGAAATGGAGTAAACAAGTTCTTTAGCATTGTGCAGTGTAGAGTTCCGATGCTCAGAAATGAAGTAAACAAGTTCTTTAGCATTGTGTAGTGTAGAGTTCCATTGGCAATCCTTCTAATTCAAACCCGCACCACAAAGGATCGTTGCATGTCTTAACATTTAACCATTACTAAAAGCAGTTCACATAGTTCAGCTCGCTGATCATGTTTAAACAAAATCTTCTGTCCCAATTTTCTTAAATATTTGTATTAAAAACACTGAAACATATTTATTTTGACCTCTTCGATGAGCAAACTACATAATAAGTTTTTTAATTTGCATCAGACAAACAACTCATATTCTCAGAAATGGAGTAAACAAGTTCTTTAGCATTGTGTAGTGTAGAATTCCATTGGCAATCCTTCTAATTCAATAGTGACCCGCACCACAAAGTATCGTTGTATGCCTTAACATTTAACCGTACTAAAATTAGTTCACATAGTTCAGCTTGCTGATCATGTTTAAACAAAATCTACTAAATTCCTAACAGTTCCATAGCACATCTCCAAGTAAATGTACAATAGACCTCATGATTCAGCCACCACGAACAAATTAATAGTAAAAAGGGGATCAATGGATTATTGTATGAACCTGATTGACAAAGAAGTCCCAAAAAAGTGGCCCAATGACAGATGTTTGCCAACCATGTATGTGAAAAATGTCTGGTTTCTTTTTCGATTTCACTATATAATCCAGCGCAGCGCGAGAGAAATAGGTGAATCTGAAAAGAATTCATAAAGATTCTATTAGAAATAAAAGTCTTGATATATATTTTACTCCAAGATGAATTAAATAAACATAATCATGCCAGTCATCCAATAGTCTGGCTTGGATTGTTTGTATCAGTTTGGAAAGAAGACAAGAAAAGTAGGATAACCTAATCTTCTTAGCCTTTTAAATGCAAACTAATGATAATGATGACGACAACGATGATGATGTAAGCTAGTAATTCCTATAGTATAGATGGCCATTCGAGCGGTTTTGAAAGTAATCTATAGAAAGCCTGAAAATTTCAGGCACCCAATTTGTTTCTATTCTATGTATAATGGACCACCACTGCTATAATTATGCAGGAGTTGAATAGGGAAAAATCTCGCTGATTACAACTGGCAGCTTATTAGTTCAAAGTGTGCAATTCTATTTACTCTATGACTATAAATAATTAAATAGTCAATTTTAGTTACAAGGATGAAATTCCATATGCTCTCTGGTTACTCCTCACAAACAGTATATCAGTAGGTTCCAAGTGAAAAAAAATAACTTAGCGTCATAAAACCTGAGAATTAAACGAGTGTAGTATTTGATCTGTAAAAGGAATAACTTACCGCTCAAGGTCATCAGAGTAGCCATATATACCTTCTCTGGAAAAAAATGCAGCAAGGTGTATAGGTTCAATGAACGTCACTGCAATGCCGTGGACAATACTGCATTTACAAATTATGATCAGAAATGTCACAATGTGCACGTATGAATAAAGAAGAATATGCAGAATTGTCACATAGTTATATTTGCTCTTGCTGTTGGTACTCATTTGCGAATCTTCCTGTGCTTTGTAAAATTATCTTTGTACCATGATGAGAAAATGAAACAAATTAAGGCAGCAGACAGAAAGCATCAGTACAAAAACAAGTACAGTAATAAGAAAAAACATATTATATAAATTGCATGGCAAAGTACTCTTCTCACCCAGTCCAGATCCTGTTTGGATGCCACTGGCCAGAGAAATAAGAATGAAATTCAGCTTCTGCTTTCCTGAATCCATGTACTTGTTCCAAATTTAGTATTGCATATCTGTTTAGAATAGGAATATTTATCAGAAGGTTTCTCAGAAACTTCTCCTTTCTCTTATAGAACCATACTTCAACTATATGCATTCATTATGTGTGTGTGTATCAATGTTAGAAAGAACGAGTCAGGCTGACTAGTCGGTCATGGCCCGAGCTGATTAGTCAGATCAACTCCAACTTAGTTGGCCGATTAGTGTCGAGTTTTATACTGAAAAAAAATGGGGTTAAAAAATCCCAAAAAAAAATAAAAATTGTAAAAAATGTTTAATTTTACATGTATTGTTTTTTTATATTGTCACATAAAAAATAAGCAAAACATACAAATATTATAGGCATAATTGGGTTTTGGACAAAATTTTTAGGCACTTGCAGCAGTACTTTTTCAATGAACTAGTAATTGAAGGAGATTACATATTACACAATAGGAAAAAACAATGCTCAAAAGTGGTAAGATTGACGATGGGGTTTGGGATTTTCTTGAGTTTTGCTATCAGGGTTGACAAGGGCAAAAATTGCCATGAAGCCCGGTGGAGTCTGTAGGAGTACCTCCTTGCCAAGTACGAATACTACCTTGTGAAGTTCTTAGGCCATAATCGCCTAGACTTTGAAATTGTCCATGCTCCTCTCCTCCTTGGCTTGTGTTTTGCCCCTCATCGTCGTTGTCATCATCCTGAATAATTAGCCTACAGCACCCGCCATCACTGTGTCTCTGTTTTGGGGTACAACTGCTATGCTTTTTTCAGCAATACTTTTTCAGTGAACTAGTAATTGAAAGAGATTATATATTGTACAATAGTAAAAAACGATGCTCAAAAGTGGTAAGATCAATGATGGGGTTCGGGATTTTCTTGAGTTTCGCTGTCAGAGTTGACAAGGGCAAATATCGTCGTGAAGCCCGATGGAGTCTGTAGGACAGAAGTAGTACCTCCTTGTCAAGTAGGAATACTACCTTGTAAAGTTCCTATGCCATAGTCGCCTAGATTTTGAAATTGGCCATGCTCCTCGCCTCCTTGGCCTGTGTTTTGCCCCTCATCGTTGTTGTCATCATCCTGAATAATTAACCTACAGGGCCCGCCACCTTTATGTCTTTGTTTAGGGGGACAACTGCTATGCCTTGCTCTCTTGACTACATCTCGAACCAATCTAAGTCCCTCTTCTTCCCCAGTGGAGGTCCTAGTACCTTGTGGCACCTCACACTCTACGACTGTTGGCTCACACCAATCATGTCGCATCATCCCATCGTCATTGTTGTCGTCTTCATTGTTGCCCTCATAGACCCCCTTGTGGTACAAAAACCTCCATCGAAATGAAAGAGATTCTCTTCACATCTCTTCTCAGCAATGCTGGTGACAACGAGTCCGGTTGACCCGAAAAAAAATTGTGGGACCCAAACTTGGACCCGAAGTTATTGGACCCGACCAAAAAATAAGAAATAAAATACTTAAATGTTACTTTAAATATATACATGTATTATTCAAATATTAAAACTAAAATATATACTTATATTTATTTAAATATTAATTTTATTAAATTATTATATGTTAAATATTGTTTAGATAATAACACTATTCCAGTCGGGTCTGGGTCCATTGTCATGCCCACCTAGCATTGGGAAGAGAAAAAGCCCCAATAGTGGAACCCAAAACACTTGAAAAAGGAGAGTAGATGCCTTCAAAGTCCATATTTGACCTGTAAAAAGCTTTTTACATGTCTGCACTACAATAGTGCATAAATCCACCAATTTTTACAATAAATCGCTGACTGATGTACAAATCAGCCGATTAGAGCACTGTAGGTAAATTCCCAAATACATGGCCTATGAAATCGAGCACATCCAGGCTCAGCCAGTGCCCAAGTCCGAATTAGTCGGCCAATTTTTGAAAGTTCTGCCGACTTTTTAAACAGTGGTGTATATAGATACTTATGTCTGTATTTATATGTATATATGTATATGTAATGGGGTAGGAATGGAACCCTTGACTCACGTTGTGGCCCCTCCACCAAGTCTAAGGAACTGTTCCTTATGTATCGATTACAAAAATCAATAAATATAAAGATTAATGATTGCAATAAAACAAAACAAAGCATCAGTGCCTATAAGTTAAGACCCTACTCTCTAATATTCGATAATGGGTTGATTGGTTCCTCTACATTTCAAGTTCATAACTTTATAATTGCTTTCAGAGTCATATTACTGTGATGCCAAGATGCCATTATGGGTGGAGATACAGATCATGATATTGTAAGTATTAACTTAACGTTTCAAGAAGATTTGAATAGAGCTGTCGTTATCTATATAAACCTAGACTATGTAGCATGAGACACTGAGATAAGAGTGACCGGGAATATGTAGTGCATGTCAAGGATGTCTGCCTGGATATTTCTTGATGTTACATTCTTACTCTAAACTTCAAAGAAATAAAGCGAAGAACTTAATTGACAAACAAGCCCTTTCACTCTTTTATGGCTTATAATAATTTTAACTTGATGCAAATTTGTATCAGAAGAAAAGAACCAAACACAGATGTAGAAAAAAAAAAACTGATGAATTGTTCGAAATTGTAGGAATCTAACAAGCCAAGCTTCAATGGCTATGCAAAACATATAATAATTCAAGGAAACAATGTTCTTCCACAATAACTCAAGTTTGAACCAAAGACCCTAACTTAACCCCTATATATAGATTTTATTTTGACCTTATAAACCTAAGTCTAATGTAATTAGAACTCCTGATTAAAGCACCAATTGGATACTTTTGCACTTGCCGAAATGAATTACGGCAAACTCATCCTAAAATATAACCATGAAGTAAATACCCGGACTTCATGTAGGCGTAACTTTTTTCTCTAATATCAAAATCACTACTATGACCCTATTCTGAAAATGTCCGAAACTAGACGAAATATGCCTCCAAAGACCTGAAGGTGGGCCTTGAAGTTTGTCGTGAGTTGATGGACAGCATCAATCTCGCCAAGTTACAACTTAGAAAGAACTCGCCCTTGAGTTCTAGACATCCAAAAACTTTATGGATAAATTTTTTTCGATTCCTTCTCTAAAATTCATGAATTCTCCGACTCAGCCTTGGCTTTCTAATGACCAAACACTGGTGGTAGGAACCTCGACATGTAGTAATGGTCCGAATATGTCAAGAACCTTTAGGATCCGATAAGTGAACTTCTTAGACAACTGCACTTTCCATTCAGCAACCTCTCCATCAAATAGGCTCTCTATGACACCCATACAGACCATAAATGCGTGAATGGCGTTTTGGATAATAGCATATGCGCATGCTTTTCAAAGTGACTAGGGTTCAATTCCCCCAAGGAAAGACTTCAGCCTTTTTTTTTAAGGGTTAAAGAGCTTGAAAATTTAAAAAGAAAAAGAAAAAAAAACGGGGCTCATGGGAATCAAACGCATGAGCTTTTAAATGAAGCGTATAAAGGCGGACAACCCAACCAGTATGATATCTAACGTCTAATGTTAAAGTTACACAAGTTAAAAATATTGGCCTTTTAGACTACTTTTTTACACTAAAAAATGAGTAGCGCTCATGGGAATTGAATCCACGAGCTCCGTGAAACATGCAAAAGCGGATGAGCTAACCAATATGATACTGATGGACTTTGCAGAACACACCCCTCAAGCAAGACCTCACATTGCTTGTATACCATGTCTGTTTCCATAGAATCCCCCACAGGAGTGCACACTACTAAAGTGTAGTCAAGAAGTGAAGGTTCAACATTCATATGGCATGCAAAATGAGGTGCAACAAACGAATGAGAGGAACCAGGGTCAATCAAAATTCTAGCTTCTCTACCACAAACAAAGAGCGTACCTCGGATCATTGAAGTAGAAGCTTTCGCCTCTTACTCCGTAAGTGCAAACACCCGACCCTGAGTCTTTGGTCAGTTCTCCGGCTTTATCATAGGGCAGTCCTTGATCCAGTGGCTAGGCCTGCCACACTTAAGGCACGTTCTCTTCCTCTTATAGCACTCAACTGTCGAGTGGTTGCTCAACCCACAATATGAGCATGTCGGGCACTGGTTCTCTCTCACATCACTCAGGAAAATCTTCTGGGCCTTCATCTTGCCCTGGTGAGTCCGTCCTCTAAAATTTCCCCTAGAAGGCAGTCAAGTCTTCTCCCCAAAATTTCCAGACGATGCGGACCTTACTCTCCATTCCTTTCTCAATCAGAACTCCTCACAATCCTTCTCGATCTTCATAGTTAGGTCCACCAATGAGGAGAACACTTTAAGGTTGGCTGACATTACTCTTCCTCGGATATCTGGCCTGAGGCCCCTCTCAAACTTGCTCGCCTTGCGTGCCTCAGTGTTGATGATATGGGGCGCATACCGAGAGAGCTATGCAAATTTAGCAGCATACTGTTCTACAGACAGTCTCCCTTGTTGCAGCTCAATAAACTCAACTTCATCTCTCGGACATAATCAAGAAAATATTTCTCATCAAATGCCACTAGGAAATTCTCCCAGGTGGCAGTAGTCCCTGTCTCTATCCAGGACTGCTCCACCGAGCTCCACCAATGTTCAGCGTCCCATTCCAGCATAAAAGTCCCTAACCTGAATTTCTGCGCATCAAAGCAATGCAAAACTTCAAAAATCTTCTCTACTTGCCTCCTCCATCTTTCAGCCCTTTCTAACCCCCCATGTCTCGAGAATGCTGGGGGTGCAAGTCTCCTAAACCTTTGATACTATAAACTGTCACAGCCCTGCCCCCTTCCCCTTACCGTACACGTCGAAGGGCAACAGAGAGCAGAACCGCGACCACAGGTAGCGAATGCCAGTCAGGTGGGAGTGCGCTCAACGCTTTAAGGAAACAAAACAAACCACGAAAGAAAAACAAAACTCCAATCGCAACCGCTAAAATGCTGGACCAACAAGTTGTATATAAAATCCAAATTATTACAAATATGTCTAAGGCTCCAAAGGCCCAACAACTTTTACATAGCTTTAATACAAACGAAAACTATATGACCAAACTGCCATATAAAGCATAAAATTGCAAAAGACTTCCACAAGAAGCACAGAACTCCAACCGCCAGCCGCAATCACCAAACCACCCGTCCTTAACCTGCGGCTATCACTCTACACAGATGAAAGTTAAAGGAGTGAGCTATAAAGCCCAATAAGTAGATCAGGGTGCCATGCATTCCTGCCTACACACAGTAACTCAACCATACTCAAGGTTCATGCAAATCTTACAAGCATGGAGCCATGTGTCACAAGTATATTTAGCAATTTGTCGTAAGTGATTTCTTTCTTGGTGGAGCAATCGCGAATAGTGATGGAGCAATCGCAAATTAGATATCATATGAACTAGCAGTTTATCAAATCTTTCCATCATGAGCATAATAACATATCAATAAATCAAACAAATACATATCAACCACAAGCAATCCTAATATCGCCTACTCTCAAAGTAGAAACCCTATCCCTTAGGCCAGCCAATCCCATTGCTTAGGACTTCTACCATATCTCAGGAGGGAAAACAATGACAAATGAATGACCCAATTCGTAATGCCTTCACACACACAGTCTCCAGTGCGCTTTGGGGCTTTTGATAGGCGGTGGCCTTGCAAGACACAACCCTCATTTGTTCTCTAGCTGAAGGGCATTACACTACACATAGATGACCCATTGCGTAGGGCCATACATACATATTGGGGGGCACGACCCTCCCAGGTGACCCACATCCTAACTCCCTTTCTATCATCGAGGGTCAGGGAAAGATCTCAACTGCTGGCACAACTTTCTTATCATATCATATTACACTATCAATAGATGATCCATTGCATAGTGCTTCACACATTTCTTATCATATCATCTTACACTATCAGTGGATGACCCATTGCATAGTGCTTCACACATTTCTTATCATATCATCTTACACTACCAATAGATGACCCATTGCATAGTGCTTCACACATTTCTTATCATATCATCTTATACTATCAATGGATGACCCATTGCATAATGCCTCACACATTTCTTATCATATCATCTTACACTACTAATGGATGACCCATTGCATAGTGCTTTATACACATCATTTCATTACAAAGCTTGCTTTCATATCATACCAGAGCATGTACATATCATATCAGAGCATGTGCATATCATATCAAAACACGTCTTACTACATGCATCCATATAACATAGCCTATCTCATTATCATGCATTCATATCATAACTGAGCATGTCTTACTACATATATTCATATCATAACTGAGCATATCTCAATATCATGCATTCATATCACAACTGAGTGTGTCTTACTATATGCATTCATAGCATACTTTCATTTCATAACAGAGCATACTTTCATTTCATAATAGAGCATGTCTTATTATAACAGAACATACCACAACTGAGCACATCTCAGGCACACATATCATTGAGCTCATTAGCTCAAGGACATCATCAGGTTATTTTTTTGGTGTTTCACAGTGAACGTAGTCCACCTTTAGGGGTATAACATGAAATTCAGAAGTCATTTAGACCCAAGACCACTGTCATAACAATCTCGACTCATGAAAGCACAATTTTCATGAAGGGCGTGACCCCAAATTTTGGCTTAAAGCTTATCAAACTATTTGATCTTCTGTGAATATAGTTCTTGTTTTCACAACTAAAATTCCAATGTGACATTTTCATAGAATGATGGGCATAACTTTCAAATTACATGAAATTTTATCATGGTTCCAAAACCATTTTAGAATAGACTCATTGATCTTTCATTTAGAAGTGGTTTGACCTCATTCTGATATATTTTGGTCAGTGAACAGTTCCACACAAAAACACATAACAGTTCTGGAAATTCATTTCACAATTCTGGCATACTTCAGAAAATGACTAATAACTTTCAAACCAAAAGAGGTATTACCAAGATGTCTTTTCCATATTAAAATAGATTCATAGGGGTACTTTCCCACAAAATTTCGCAATCAACAGAGACGTTTTTGATACTCAATCGATCACACAAACAAGAGTCAGAGTTCAGGAAAATTCCTGTCTTCACAGCAGAAATTCCAATGTGACATCATCATAGAAGACTGAGCATAACTTAGAAATCACAGAGAATTTTATCATGGTTGCAAAATCATTTTTAAAATAGACTCATTTATCTTTAATTTAGAAGTGGTTTGACCCCATTCTGATATATTTTGGTCAGTGAAAAGCTTTATACAAAACCACATAAAGTTCCTAGAAAATTCGTTTCACAATCCTGGCATACTTCCGAAAATGACTCATAACTTTCAAACCAAAAGAGATATTGACAAGAGGTCTTTTCCATCTTAAAATAGATTCAAAAGGGTACTGTCCCACAAAATCTTATGATCAACAGAGATGTTTTTGATACTCAAACTATCACACAAATGGGAGTCACAGTTCTGAAAAACAGAGTACATTCTATTAAGATTTCAATAACATACATCCACACCCATATTTACAATCACATCCATATTCATGCTTGAATTTCATACTTGATAAACCAAGTAAACAGGCATTAAACAAAAATATGGAAACATGGAAGCTAGATCTACTTACATGTACCAAAGGAAACTCCAAGGTTCCCCACACAGGTTACCTTCAAAAGGCCAAGCTCCAAGGATGGGTTCAAGCTTAAGGTTTTAAGTCTAGAGAAGGAGGACGTGGGAGAGAGAGGACAAAACTCATAATGGGGTGTGAAAGGGGGGTACAAATAAGCAAAAGAAAGAGGGTGGCAGCAAGCAACAGACAAATGGCACACAAGAGGCATGCATGTGCCACATGGCCACAAGAGGCATGCAAACAATCATGAAAGAGAGAATAAGTAGTTTCCTTGGATTGTCGCGCACAGCAGCGTCGCACACGGCAGCGTCGCCCACAGCAACGTCGCGCACGGCAACATCGCGCACAACCAACGACTAGCCGGCGCACCTCAAAATGCCGGAAGAAGAACAAGTAGGTCCCCTGGCCGGCCGCCCACGGCAGCGTCGCGCACGGCCGACGACTCGCCAGCGTACCACAAAATATCAGAAAAGTCTGGGTCCTTACATCATCCCCCCTTAAAAAAAGGATTTTGTCCCCAAAATCATACCTCTGTTAAACAAACAAATTGGGGTACTTATCCCGGATCTCATCTTCCCGTTCCCGGGTCGATTTTTCCCGTGAATGGTACTGCAACAAAACATGGAGTAGAGGGATCTCTTTATTATGCAACACCTGCACCCTTCTATCCAGAATCTCAATTGGCTACTCGATGAAGGTCAAGTCTTCTCTGATCGAAACCGATTCATATCTCTGAATATGGGATGGGTTGGGCTGGTATTTCCTTAACAGAGATACATGAAAGACATTATGGATGTTCGCCAATTCAGGTGGTAGGGCAAGTCGATATGCCACGCCTCCAACTTTTTCCAGAATCTCAAAAGGTCCAATATAACACGGGCTCAACTTATCTTTCTTGCCGAATACACCAAAATATCATCAATAAAGACCACAACAAAATTATCCAGAAAGGGTGTGAAAATTCTATTCATCAAGTCCATGAAAACAACTGGGGCATTAGTCAATCCGAACGGTATTACTAAAAACTTATAGTGGCCATATCGGGTTCTAAATGCGGTCTTGGGAATATCTCCCTACATGACTTGCAGTTGATGATAACCCGTTCGGAGATCAATCTTAGAGAACACTTAGGCCCCATGAAGCTGGTTAAAGAGGTCATCAACCCTAGGCAGGGGGTACTTGTTCTTCACTGTTACTTGATTCCACTGCTTATAGTCTATGCAAAGCCTCATGGACCCATCCTTCATCTACTCCTCTATGTCTCGAGAATGTTGAAGGTGCAAGTCTCCTAAATCTTTCAATCAGCCCGCTATCTACTTGGTTTGGGGCAGGGGCAGCCAGGGCTGGCAGACAATCCTTCATAACTTGAGTCATGACCTTGAGTGTCCTAAAAAATTCTCCAAAAGCCTCCCTGTTCCCATTACTCGAACTCGAATTGTTGGCACGAGTCCTCTTCATCTTGACCTAAATTACAAACACCCAGTTACTAGCCTATCCAAATACCACCCTATAGAAACTTCTAAGACTCTCTAGGCCAAGAATCCTATCTTGGCTACTCTGATATCATAAACTGTCACAGCCCCCCCCCTTCCCCCTACCATACACGTCGAAGGGCAGTAGGGTGCGGGACCGCGACCACAGGTAGCGCATGCCACTCAGGTAGAAATGCGCTTAACGCAAGAAGAAGGAATCAAAGTAAACCACGAAAGAAAAACAACACTCCAATCGCAGGACCCAGATTTTTTCGGTGAGATTATAGTGCGTCGGCATGGGTAAGTTGGAGCACGACGTTGCCGAGCGCAGATAAGTATGAAAGCCGCTGTGTATGAAAGCCGCCGTGTGTGAAACCGTCGTGTGTGAAGCCACCGTGTGTAACCGTTGTGTGTGAAACCACAGTGTGAAATTGCCAAGCGCGATGCTGCAGCGCGCGACATTGCCAAGCGCGACGCTACAGAGCGCGATGCTGCCGCACGAGGACGCTGCCACGAGTGACACAGCCGCGAGCGATGCTGCCGAGCGCGATACCGCCGAGCGCGACTCTCCAGGGGAAAACTTCTCTCTCTCTCATGATTGCATGTATGCCTCTTGTGTGCATTGTGGCACATGGACGTCTTTTGTATACCACTTGTCTTTTGCTGGCTGCCACCTGCCACCCCTCCCTTTCTTTTGCTCATTTATACCCTCCTTCATACCCCTCCATGGGGTTTCGTTCTCTCTCTTGTCCCTATCCTCTCACCCACTTCCTCCCTCCCAAGCCTTAAAACCATCCTTTGATGCTTGCCACTTTGAAGAGAAACCTGTGTGGAGCACTTGGGAGTTTCACTTAGTGCAGTAAGTGGATCTAATTTCCATGTTCCATGCTTTTGTTTTACTTAGCTTATCAAAGTGTGAAATTTCAAACATGAATGTAGATGTAATTGTGAATATGGATGTGATTGTGAATATGGATGTGACTGTGAAAATGGATGAGATTGTGAATATGAAACCTTGTTAGTATGTGCTCTGTTTTCCAGAACTATGACTCCCATTTGTGTAATTGTTTGAGCATCGAAAATGACTTTATTGCTCATGAAAGTTTGTGGGAAAGTACCCCTTTGAATCTATTTTAAGATGGAAAAGGCATCTTGCCAATGCTTCTTTTGGTTTGAAAGATATTAGCTATTTTCTGAAGTATGCCAAAATTATGAAATGAATTCCAAGGACTTTACATGTTGTTGTGTAGAACTGTTCACTGACCAAAATACATCAGAATGAGGTCAAACCACTTCTAAATGAAAGATAAATGAGTCCATTTCAAAAATGGTTTTGCAATTATGGTAAACTTCTCTGTGATTTGAAAGTTATATCCATTTTTTTATAAGGATGTCACACTGGATTTTCTGCTGTGAAGACAGGAATTTTCCAGAACTGTTACGTGTTTTGTGTGGAACTGTTTACTAACCAAAATATATCAGAATGAGCTCAAACCACTTCTAAATGGGAGATGTATGAATCTATTTTGAAAATGGTTTTGGAAGCATGACGAAATTCCCTGTGGTTTGAAAGTTATGTCCAATTTTCTATTAAGATATCGCCCTGTATTTTCTGCTGTGGAAAGCCAGAAGTTTCACTCAAGATCCTCAACAGTTTGACAAACTTTAGGCCAATATTTAAGGGTTATTCCCTTCACGAAAGTTGTGTTTTCATGAGCCTATATTGTTATAAAAGTTGTCCCACGTCCAAATGATTTTTGAATCCCATGATATGCCTTTATAGGTGGACCCTATTCTCTGTGAAAAACCAGAAAAATGGTATGATGATATCTTTTGAGCTACTGAGCCTGGTGGTCAGTTTATATGCATGATACGACATGATGATGTCTCTCAAACTAATAAGCACGATAATATGATTATATGCATGGTACGCTGAGGTTTTATGTCAGCATGGAAATGTGTTCCGAATAAGAAATGTGCGGATGATAGTATGACATGCTCTGTTAAGATATGTCTAAATGATTATAATACATGTTCTATAGTGATAGGTGTGCATGATTTTGGGAAAGCAAAGTGCTATATGATAAGGCCTGTGTGGTCAGCTATGTGATAAGTGCTGCGTGATAAGACCTGAGTGGTTAGACAGTGTGTCGGCAGTTGAGATATTTCCCTGACTCCCTATGATAGGACGAGAGTTAGGATGAGTGTGTGTTGGGAGGGTCGCTCCTCCCCTAAATTTCAGTGTGAGGCACTATCCATTGGGACCCCTTTGGTAGCGTAACGCCCTCGAGCAGACTGATAGATTTTGCTTGGCCTGATGGATAGGACTTCTATTTTGGGAGTAGGTGATGTTAGGATTATTTGTGGTTGATATATGCTTGCCTGATACTGTTGATCTGTTACGATGATCAGGATGAGAAGATTTGATAAACTGCTAGCTCATATGTAATCTGATACCTGATTTTGCGATTGCCCCACCATGAAAAGAATCGCTCACGACACATTGCTAAATATAATTGTGATACATGACTCCATGTTTATGAGACTTATATGAATTTTGAGTATGGTTGTGAGCTACTGTGTGTAGGCAGGAATACATGGCACCTTGATCTACTTACTGGGCTTTATAGCTCACTCCTTTGACCTTCATCTATGTAGAGTGATAGCTTGCGGGTTGAGGACGGGCGGTTTGGTGATCACGGCTTGTGAAAGCTTCTTTTGATTGTATGGATTAGATGGCAGCTTGGCCATATAGTTGTTTTGTATTGAAGCTATGTATAAATGTTGGGCTTTTGGTGCCTTGGACATATTTGTAATACTTTGGAGCTTTTATTTATGATTTGGAATTAATTTGTCCAGCTTTTTGATGATTGTGTGTGGTTGGAGTTGTGTTTTTCTTTCATGGTTTGCTTTGATTCCTTCCCTTCAAGCATTGAGCGCACTCCCACCTGAGTGGCATTCGCTACCTTTGGTCGTGGTTCTGCACCCTGTTGCCCTCTGACAAGTACGGTAAGGGGAAAGGGGGCGGGGTTGTGACAATCAGAGTCTGTCCAACATGCGGCGCATGACTCATGTTGTAGCCGATTACAGGTGCTCCCCGAGAATATGCACTCTATTGGATGCAGGGGTCCCCTCTCGGCACATAGCATTTCTCTTCCTAGTGGATAAGCCATGGAAGAGTGTCTTCCCATTTACGACTATTTATGCACATACTATGAGAAGGATCAAGGTCAGGGATTTAAGCTTATGTTTGTGTGCCTAACCTTCTCATACAGGGCCATCACAACAAATCACTCGACCTCATATCACACAATAATCAATATCACACCGCCCTAGCCAACACACTATCATGATGCATAAAACAAAACCGACCCTAACTAGAGGTAACCCTCAACCCTCTTGGTGCCTCTCACTCAACACAAGCCTCATGATACTCGGGATTTGCGACTCTTGGTCCCAATACGTCAAGATCCTAGAGTGACAACTCCCATTGTGGTCAAAAGCTATAATACGTCAAGATTCAAGGCCTTGAAATGATTCCAACACTATTCTTCTTAACAAAGAGCGTATGATCAACCCAACTTCTTTTAAACCTAAATTTTAGCAGTGCCTCACTGAATTTTTCAAGCCACACACTCTAGGAGACTGTTTAAGTCCATAAATCATCTTCTTTAACTTGCACACATTTCTTGTCTCCCCCTGAATATAAAAACATGGGGGCATGGCCATATCGATTTCTTCTTGGATGTCTCCATGCAAGAATGCATTCTTTACATCTAGCTGGTGGAGAGGCCAAGATTTATTAGCAGCTAGAGAAAGAATGATCCTCAGTATTCAAGTTGGCCATAGGAGCAAAAGTTTCTTAATAGTTTATGCCAAGAGTCTGAGTGAAGCCATTTGCAACCAAACTAGCCTTATAGCTTTCAATGGTACCATCAGCCTTGTACTTTATAGTGTACATCCTGCGACAGCTTACGACCTTCCTCCCTAGGAAGGTATTATTTTACTCAAGTGCTCGCATCCCTTCACACATGCAACCTTTATTGAGGTTGTCAAAGTGCTTGTGCAACACAAGAAGTTATTCAAACAGAAGATAGGATTGATATGAAGGAACAACAAGAAAAGGACATAGAGTTATAGGATACAAAGTTCCCTATAGGATGCTGAATGCAAGAACACTTACTGTTGCATACAGCAATGGGTAAGTCCAAATTAGGACTCTCAGAGAAGGGAAAGAATTACCCGAGTCAGGAATAGTTCTTGATTCCGGGTCAGCATCCAGGGTATAATCGTTTAGAAATTCGGGTTGTACCATCTTGTTTCTCCTAATATATGTCATCAGCTCCTTTTCAAGGTGTACACCATCCTCTTCAGATAAAAGTGGTGTGGGAACAAGATGATGAACCACAAATATGCTATCTTCACTAAAATGTATCTTTTCACCCCTTGAAGAGAGCACTCATGACTAATAGATGAGAAGCATGCAACAAATTTAGAGAAAGTAAGAATAGTGGTCGATCCCAGTGAAGGCAGTGTAGGCAACAAGCTTTGCCAGTGGTATCCAAGTCTTGTCAAAGCCCGCTTCCACTTTTTCTTTGCAACAACAAACTCTTGAACGAGGGCTTTGACAAGACTTAGCAAACCCACCCTCTCAAACTTTTTTAATAGGATCATAACACTTGAATTCCTTTTGATGAGATAGATATCCTAAAAAAACACATTTGACAAACATTTTTGGGGGTATAGGGAACAAGGAAGAGTTTGAATAAATAACTTCAAGGCATGCAATTTATTCAAAAGGCAGCAACGAGAACGGCTTCAGACCAAAAAAATTTTGAAACTTTCATTCCTAATAAGAGAGCTCAGGTGACTTTCAACAAGTGCCTATTTTTCCCCTCAGCAATATCATTTTCTTGAGGTTTGTATAGACATGTTGCTTGGAACTCAATCCCCTGACCAATAAGCTAATCTTTGAGTTGCTTTCACACATACTCACCCCCATTGTCAAAGCACAAGATTTTAATTTGTGCATCATATTGAGTTTTAACCATTTTGTCATAAAACTTGTAATAAATTAGCAACTTCATCTTTATGTTTCATTAAATAAATAGTTGAATAGTTGTTCATCTAAAATAATCATCCACAAATGCAACAAAGAAACAGCAACCATGCACAGAGGCAACTGGAGAAGGACCCCACACATCAGAGTGCATGAGAGAGATGGAAGTATCACTCCTTTTACTAATGCTGATTGGAAATTAAGTGCTACAATGTTTTGACAACTCACAAATATGACATTGAAATTGCACTTGACTTAGAGACTCAAACATTTTAGGAACTAAAATTGACACATGACCTTGACAGGTGTGCCATAAGCCTAGGCAGCTGGGGGGTCCAAGCTGCTCAGAACCTGGGCAGCCCAATAGAAAGAAAAGTGTCCTTATAATCTAACAATATAAGTATAACTGTATAACATATACGAGTTAGGGATTTAGGGCATATCAAATATGTAGTACACAAGTTCACATGGTACACATTCCTCCATACTCTATAAGTCCATAGTTTGATAGTCCACTAAATCTAATATCACTGGGTGATGCTTAGATCAATTTCTCGTAACTTTGAGAAACCCTTCGATCTTATGGAAATCACCAAACACTAGTTTTTTGAAGTTTTTCTTTCTCTAAAATAGGCTCTAATGGGGTTTAGGTTTCAAATGAATCTAAAACCCACAATTTTGCCCATTTAATATTAAAAAAAAAAAGGACAAAAAAATTCCCTCAACGAGGGGCATTTCCACCCTTGGGGCAGGTTCCCTGACGCCTAGGGACAGCCAGCCTAATTTAGCCGCTTAGGCCTGGGCGGGGGGCCCAGGTCTTCTGGACTGCCTAGGAGGCTGCTTAGGCGTTGGGCGGTCTGCTTTTTAAAACACTAGCCACAAGTACACCCTTTCTTCATTAGCAATGGAGGATGTAGCAGTAGTAGCCAAGGCAAGATCTAGAGTCTCCAAAAGGCACCACCCTCCATCGTCACGACCACGCCCAAATGTCTTCCTCGTCACCAAGTCCTATAAGACACAATTGGAGGGAAAAGAAGTTACATTGCAGTATAAAGTTTTTGTGAGACTAACTGAGAGGAGATTACTTGTAGGATTGGGGACATGCAAGGTGGATGACAAGTTTCCTCTAAGACACAATGGGAGGGAAAAGAAGTTACATTGCAGTATAAAGTTTTTGTGAGACTAACTGAGAGGAGATTACTTGTAGGATTGGGGACATGCAAGGTGGATGACAAGTTAACAGGAGTAACAGACATTGTTCCTTGTTCCCTTTCCCTTGATTAGAAAAAGATAACCATTTGCTATTTTAACATATTCTTGATTATAATAAATAATATAAGAAAACATCCAACAGGTTTTATATAAATTTATGGAGGCATGCTAAGCTGATGCAGATATGCCTGATTGGCAATATGAAACTTAGAGGAAGGAGGGTCTCAAATGGAAGCATGCTGCTTGAGACCAAGAAGTTCTCTTTTAGGAATAGTCACCAACTCTTCTTCAAGTTCAAAGGTAGTAGCATCTTGTTGACAATGCATAACAGGAGCAACATCTTCACTAATTGTTGCTGAATTTGCTCGAGAAAAGTTACATCTAGGGCGTCTAATTAGATCACAACATGCATCCCTTGTGTGTCTTGTCTTGCCACAATGGGTGCACTTGTCCTTCTCATCACATGTGGGGCTCCCACGGCCATGTCCACCACCACGGCCTCCACCTCAACTCCCAAAACGTCCTTCACTTCGATTACCACTTGAACTTGAGAGTAGAGCAGATCTTTATGTTTCGCCTATAGGTATTGCCATAATTTGTGTGGTGAATTTCCTCAGTCTGCAGGAGAGATAAACCAGTTCCAAGTCATGGTAAAGTCACATTGCCAAGAACATTTGCTCTAATTGATTCATATTCCCTATTGACTCGCTCAAAAGATGAAAAATCTTCATTTGTTCTACCTTCTAGCTTTTGTTCTTTTGCACAAGATGAGCACTGTATGGATTGATAATGGCTCATTTCATCCCAATATAAAAAGTAGACAAGCATACTAATCTACAACAAACAAGTCCCCTGGTTAAAAACTACTGATTTGTTGACCCAATTCATAAATCTTTACAATATTTTTCTTTTGGTAATACGCCTCAAGAACTGCATCCCATATTTCCTTAGGGGCATTGCAGTTCATAAAAGTTCAACTCAGATTAGGTTGCATAGAATACAATAATCAATTCATAATTCCCATACCATCAGCCTTCCAATCCACATACTTATGATCCTTGAGATCTGGTTTTTCTACTCAACCTTCAATATATCCCAATATTTCTTTCCACTAAGAAATAATCTAACTGACCTGACCCATTCCAAAAAATTTGTGCCATCAAATTTAATTGTGGTAATTTGGAGTCCAGATTGCTCTATATTTCATTTTTATTGAGACATCTACTGTAGTTGAGATCTGGTTATACACCCCCGGATCTAATCAACAATTGAGATCAAGTTACACCTCAGATCTCTTAAAAAAAAAAAAAAAAAAATTTAGAAGATCTGGTCACACCCTCATATCTGATCACAACTCTTTTCTATACAAAAGAACATCTCAAAACTCTTCCAAGAAAAGAGTTACAGATCTGGTTACACCCTCACATTTGATCACACCTCTTTTCTACTCAAACTAACATTAAAAACAACACTACCAATCTTTTCTTGATTGAGGTACACAACCCCTAATCCATTTGTGATTTAGGCTTTTTAGGAAACACATTACCTACAACAGGAGATCTCCAAAAAAACTCACTTTGATCAATACAAATTGCTGGAAAAAGTTAGGGTTTCAAGGCATGATGACATCATCTACTCATATGGATGACATCAGCCCTAAAACACCCACACACCTTTTCTTCGATACTTTAGAATGCTCTGATACCAAGTTGAAAATAATCTAGGGCAAAATTAAAGAAGAGAAAAGTAAAAATAAGATATTAGAAAGTAGTAATAGAGGGAAAGAGGAGACGAGAGAGAGAGGCTTGAGGAAGAGAGAGAGAGAGAGGGGGGGAAGCGAGTGGCGTGTTGGTCAAGAATGACCAGCACGCACCTCTTATTTGTATTAATAAAATGAACTAATTACAATACTGCCCCATGCATAACAAAATAGGACATATAAGTCCTAAACAAATATAAAAGACGTTCATATCCATCAATATAACAATACTTAATTATTTCCAACATTGACAAGCTGCAAACATCACCTAGGGAAGCTCAAGAAATAAATAGGATCTAGGTATGTGTCTCAATGTACATAGGAAAGCGAAGACTGTCATGGACATATTAGCTAATCTTGCGCTCTTCATTGAAAGCTAAACAGTCGGATTTTGCCTATGGATTGCTGAAAGTGAATGAAATGAGAAGTTTCACTGAATCTTGAACTTCTTGAACTTCATTTAGTTTATGGAACTATCCCTTTCACAAAAATCAATGAACTCATTAAAGTACTTGCTAATATGCACAAAGTTAAATACTCAAGATATTCAAATGATATAGACAAAATTGACTTTCGTTTCAACTAAAAGACATCAGAAGTTTCCCTTTCCAAGGATTCAAGCTTGGGTGTGATTGGTAAGATGTTTACTTTTGCAACACCATGTCCCAAGTTAGAATCCTACTACTGAGCTCCAAATCCCTTTTCAGTGTTAAAAGATAAGGATGCATCAATGCAAATATACTCCTTAACACAAATACTCCTTAGCAGAATTTATTAAGAAACAGTACTACTTGTCATACTTGGGTAAAATAACCTCCACCGTATTGCCTTTTCTCTGCAGTGCACGAGACAAGCCTGTCACATAAGTTGCCAAAGATCCAACTGAAGCAACTGGTTCTAATTCAGTGCATATTTGTACAATGTGCAAACCCGTTCTGCATAGCCAATAAAAGAAAAAGGTCAGATATGAATAAAGATCATACAGATCATATAATATAAGCCAAGATGGAAAGTTTTCATATTAGTGGTTATGAAAATTTAGACAATTTGAATCTTGGGAGTGTCACTTGAAACTTAATATACAATTTACACACATGCAAGTACATTGCCAACATCCACATGGAAACAACATGAAGTTGGATATGGAAACTATTCAAATAGAAACAGTTTTTAGTTTTTGACAGCACATGGCATCTATATAATCTTATAGTGTACAATAAAAACTAGATGAAAACCCATTGGAAAACATTGGGGGGGCGAGCTCAAAATCCATTGAGAGCACACAAATATCATCATGACATTC
This sequence comes from Amborella trichopoda, assembly GCF_000471905.2. The sequence goes on along the minus strand of NW_006499858.1, from coordinate 338,603 downwards.
AAGAAGTTTAAAAAAATAAAACATAAAAGACACACAATAAATCAACATTCGTAGTTCAATGAAATAATAGAAAGCCCATAGAATATGTAATTGTGAACAAGTCCAACAGTGCATTAGGAGTATACAGAAGACATGATTTTTTTATTTTAGTAAACAAGTTCTACACATGCAAGAAAAAACCCAACTTTGCACACATTTATGGGTCTCGATTTCAATTTCTTACAACATGAGCCTCTATTTGTCAGTATTGCGTGTGCACGTGAAGCAAACACACTACTTATGTATACACTAGTTAGGATGAGAATGAACCACCATTATTTTAGGGGACCGGACTCCATGAACATTATCAAATGGATCAACAGTGACATATCTGCACCTCAGCAATGGGCTCGAGCTTTCAAAGAACTTAGTTATTACAGAAAAATTTCAATTAAGCCAAATGAATACTCAACAATGGATACAGAAAACTTACCGCCTGCTTTGATCATAAAACCGCCGAAGACATACGAGCAGCTCGCCATCATTTTTATGCAAGTCATGAAAAGCATCTGCCAGCATGGCTTTATCTTCCATGACCATACTTCTCAGATCAGATGCCTCCCCATGGCTAATAGCACCAGAAAGGACCATTGAATCAATTCGCAAGAGCAGCTCACCAAAAATGACTGGCTTGTCCCCTTTTGGCTTGGTTTTTTCCTTTGGGACCGTAGTCGTACCTGAGAAAGAAAAGCATCTTATTAAAGAACGTAATAACTCTTAAGTTTGCAGTCATCATGGCTAAAACTGTGTCCAAATTCAGAAAATTCATGACCCAGAGGATGCAAAAGAATAAAAAAGAAAAAGGAAAACCATAATTCATACAAATGAAGACCCTGATTTGAAACATTCAAAATTTATAAGCCAGATACCATGACAGGCCTTCAAAAATCTCACAATGCTTATGTCCTTTAATTGCTGACTCAAGTGAAAAAAAAAAAAAGTCTAATAAAAAGGACTAAACCTTCTCCTCAAGTTAACGGTACTTCTAAACACCATTTACAAATAACTAAAAACAAGAAATACTTATATAAAGTTATAAACAACAAATATTTATGAATAAATTACAAATGAAGATCATGGAGTCAATTCAACTTCCAGGTCTGGAAAATCACCATCAAGCGTGCCAGACATCTTTTCTGACTCCAGCTGTTTTATTCTAGAAAGCAACAACTCTTTTTCCTTCTGAATTTTGTTAAGCTTCTCCATTGCCATAAGACGCTGTTTATTTAGGTATAGAATATCTAGACCACAATTAAAAAATATCAGAAAAGATTGACACAATTGAGAAACATTTATTTAAGGAAATGACTGTCATGCTTAGATAATGATATTTCAACAAATTTAAAAGCAGCTCATCACTATAGGGTAAAACTTTTTAAGGAAATGAAACAGGAATGAATATCAAGTTTTTCCCCAGGAAAGTCTCCAAAGCGGATTATAAACCATTTGAGGTTTATTCAATAGGTTTAGTGTTCCATGCTGATGCATGTTCTCAGGGAGGGTCATGTGTTTAGAGCAAGTGGCTGTGCACGGAAAGAACAACATGCATGTCATGTACGTTCGCACAATTTTATCAGCACGCATACATAGTATTTCAGCAATCCTTGGAATCCAGGTTCATCAAATACAGAAAGACATATACCTTTTTGAAAGTCCGAAGCACAAGATTATCTATGGTCTTACGAATAAAGAGGCTAACTTTCAGTATAATATTTCATTAATTAAAAGTATATACTCCTCCAGCATATATGTTGCTTAGGCATTGGGGAAAAAAAATGAAATGGAAGTTGCTTCTTCTTTGAGAAAGAGGAAAGCAGGGAAGAAAAATTTACAGAGAGAAAAAGCTGGGAAGAGAGAGAAATGATGTGTTTTCTACTTTTTTCCTCATTGCCTGCTAAGGGTGATTTGGTCCTACATGCATTGGGAAACTTATGCAGGGGATTAGAGTGGAGAAAAATAAAGCAAGTATATTGTGAGAGGACTTTTCCAATATGGGTTACCATGTGGAGTATCTTCTATATGGGGGAGATTACATAAATTTCCATTATATTTATTTCATTTAGGACATGGCACACCCATGTTTACACCCCACCCCACCCCCCCCCCAAAAAAAAAAAAAACCAACCAGGAAAAGAAAAAAAAAAGATCCTAAAAAACCTCCCAAACTATCATTTCCAACCCCTCTCCCTCTCCTCTCCACTATAACCCATAAAAAATCTCAAGGGGTTTTGACCTGCAGTTTATGAAGAAAGAAAGTAATACTTAACTTGAGAATGGGGTTGGGGTTGGGGTCGTGGTAGTAGCACCACTTGTGCCTCAGCTAAGGTCTAGGCTTCCATTCTCACCTAACGCATTAAAAAATCACTACTGATTTCAAAAATGGGTAGGGGTTCGTTATCCCCACTGAATTACCCAAAAAGGAAAGTATTCTTAACTTTGAACATACGTACCCCTAGCCAAAAGAGTCCAAAATGTTCATAAAAGCAATTGGCAAAAATAAGGGCATTCTTACAACCTGAAAATTTACCAAAAGGTCATGTTTAATTATAAGAATATTGCACCTTGGTTGCATCTCTTCCTCTAAATATAATGCTCCCGTGGCAATTCCTTGGTGACTCCTAGACCAAATTATTCTTGTGGTCCTTTCGTATCCCATAGATGTTCCCAAGTTGTTTCCAGTGTCAAGCTATATGCCAAGGTAGCCAGATCAATTGTTGATATGCTTACCAAAACTCTTAGAAAGGATAGGCTCGAATAACTTCAAAAAATTAGTATTTTTGACACATGAGCACAAGAAGCATGTTCATTGCACACGCATGGGATAGTGATATAAAAGGCTAGTTTTGTTTATAGTCATAGTGGTCATAAGGAACATTTCATTACGCCCTTTAAAACATGCAGCTAAGTCTTTTTTTCTCACTGAACAATTGAAAGCCCTCAGGTTGGACAAGCGCTTGGAGATTTGCTTTCAATACCACTTCAGTTTAGCATAGGAAGAGAAGTGCTTCACTGGTTCAACCAGATGGGATAAAGACTTCATGATCGCTTAACTGAAAAACTTTTTAAAATTCAAACAAATGAAAAATGAAAATCAATAAAATAAGAAAAATAAAGAATTGCTGCCTTCTTCAACAGAAGTGTTTTGCTTCAGTGATGAAGTTGAAGCTGAATTATTCAGCTTCTTCAGGGGAAGAGAAGAGGAGCTGGTAACATTGCATTGATAAATGCAAGTTATATCATGTCTCTCTCTGCCTCCCTCCCTCCTTCCCTCTAACAAACACGTCCATGCAAATGTATAAGCAAAACACAAAATACCGATCACATAAATAGTAGTGCAATGCATGGAACGGGGAACAAACAAATTCATGGTTCCCATTCAACTAATGATCTAATCGTCTATGAATAAGCACATATCTTTTTAACATGAAAACTTATTCTTTTCTAAGGAGTATTTTTATCATGGAAATACATAAAAAGATACAAATGTTCAACATTTTCATACCTAAAACAACTATGTATGATCTAGAATAATAATTCAGAACTTTTGGCACAATGAAGAAAGCATATAGATAAATAAAACAAATCAGACTTTTGGTGCAATGAAGAATGAAGAAATGAATTTTATAACATAGTAACAAAGTGATGCACAATTCTGTGTCAATTTTAATTTGATAAATGAACATGTCAGCAATATCCATGTAGAAAGATTATAGGAAGCAAAGGCTTACTTTGTTGAGCTTCATTGAAGAGCAGCCAGATATCGTTATGATTTACTCCCAATTCTATATCTGGGGAAACCATTGATGTCTAGAAGAAAAGCGACTCAATAAAACATCTGAAATGAAAGACAAAAGTACCAAAGATAAATAGTGGACCATTGCAAACCTGAACTGCATCTATGCCATTGCCCTTTGACCTAGAAACAATATAAACTTGAAAGATTATCACCTTGAACCATTAAGATAACAGCGAAAATGCACAACATAGTAGAGGCAACACATACTTTGTATGTGAAGATCCAGGAAGAAAGTTGTTAGCATCTTCACTATTCCTGAAGTAAAAGAACTAGTCAGTTATGACAGCATTAATGATTAACAAAAGAAAGGCAGTGGCAGATGCAAGAAGCTTGGTTGGGGGGTGGCGATCCCCCATTGGAATCTTGCCCCAATGATCCCAGAGCCAGAACCCGAGGGCGATCACCCCACCCAAAGAAGGGGAAAAAAACACCATCAAGGGATCTCTGTTCGTATCTTATGACCCCACTAAAAATGGGGGCACAACCCTTGTCTGAAGGGATCTCAATCCTTGAGGAAGTTTCAAATGTTTTTGAACTTTGAACTTGGGGCCTTTGATTTGTGTTTTTTGATGATTTTCTAGCTAACGACCATCTATCGACAATTTTTGTTTTCAATTTTCATAGCCGTGGTTTCCATCAGTCATTAAAAATTGGCGAGCTAACTCGGAATTGCCCATGCCGGCTCGAACCCATGTGGGTCCCCAGTCCCAAATGGTCCTCGACTAGGAAATTGCAAGGTTGTCCAGAACCGGATGGTTCTCACTGTAGTTAATTGCCTTGTCTTGCCCGATACACTGTAGGGACTCAAAGCGATTCCTACATCAGTTCATATCAGGGTCGTACCTCGTACAATCTCATTTTTTATGAGCCTTTAAAGCTATAGAGTTTCATTATGCATGTGTGTAGATAATGCTCAAAAAATTTGTTATACATTTTTTAATTATTTAATTCGCTTTACTATTCATATATATAAATATATATTTCAATTATTTAATTGGCTTTAATATACATATATATATATATATATATATATATTTCAATCATCTAATTCACTTTAATATACATACATCTATATATATTTCAAATTATTTAAATCACTTTAATATACATATATTTATATATATTTCAATTATTTAATTCACTTATATATATATATTTCAATTATTTAATTCACTTATATATATATTTATATATATATAGGAAAATGCAAAGGTTAGCCCACTAGCTCATATCTACATATGAGCCCAACGGCCTAGATTGAATCTAGGCCGATCTGACGGTCATGACCTCATTTCGTATTTTAATTTTAATTTTTTTCTAGAAATCCAAATCTCTTGAAATTTTAAGTGTGTATTCTTTTAAAGTAAGAGAATCTAATAAAACTATCAAAAAAATAATTTGTAAGAAATAAATTACCAAAATACCCCCGAATTATTTTGGTCAATTTATTTTTTACGAATTATTTTTAAATATTTTTATTATGTACGCCTTGATGAGACGAATGAACGCCTAAAATTTTAAGTTATTTGAATTTGTAGAAAAAAATTAAATTTCAAATACGAAATGAGGTCATGACCGTTAGATCAGTCCAGATTCAATATGGGCGGTTGGGCTCATATGTAGCTATGAGCTAGTGGGCCAACCTCAGCATTTTCCATATATATATATATATACCCCAAAATCTCTGATATACATATATTTATATATATATACCCCAAAATCTCTGATATACATATATTTATATATATATACCCCAAAATCTCCGATATACATATATTAAGTTGATTCCAGGCAGCCCCTTGGACAATGCTCCAAAGCGCTCCCAAGGGACGAAGATTCATCCCAAAGGTAATCTTCTATGCTATTTATCTCCTCTCTCTCTCTCTCTCTCTCAAAACCTCACTAAAAGCTCACAAAACCACCTCACTAAAAGCTCACAAAACCTCTCTCTCCTTATTCCTTTGTCTCTCTCGACCCCTTTCCTTCTATTTCCTCTACAACTCCTCTCCTTCTCTCTCTATTTCACCCAACAGGTCGAAGAAACCATCTCTCTCCTTTGTAACTCCCATTCTCTCTACATATCACGGGAAACCCCATAAGACCCCTCTTTCAAGTGGTGGCCAGGTAGAGATAGGAGCTAGAGTGGAGGGAGGAATGTGGTTCTGGTGAGGAGTATGAGAAAGGTTGGATTTGGGTATGTTTGGGGTGGCTAGGTAGAGAGAGAAGTTATACATGAGAGAGAGGGAGGGAGAGAGAGGAGTTGAGGAAGAAAAAGAGGAAGGGCTTGGACGTTTGGAGGGGTTTTCACAAGCCCCATTAGTTTCCTAAACTAGGTTACCCAGTAACCTAGTTTTCCATAACTATTTTGAACTTTGTTTCAAAGTCTCTATTTGGAGTCCAATTGAATCTGATACTAGGATTCCTCGACCATAGACAACTTATCTATTGTTGGGGATACCAGACAATTTCCCTAAATTCTCTCAAGTGCCCTAGAATACTCAACTTGTTCACCTGTATCTGTTTGATTTATGGTCAGTTCATTGGGAAAATTAACCTCCTAATTCGAAGCTTTTTCCTAGAAGTTGGAAGCCTCTTTTACTATGACAACATTCTCATCCTTGGGTGGAATTTCAGGTCTATCACGTATAAACACATTTTTTTACCATGTCCTTTTTTTCTGAACAACCACATCTTTTACCATGTCTCTCGGTTGAGAGCCTCCATTGTCTCAGACAATACATATGATCCAAGTCCATGCCTATTCTAGTGTTTTTTGTAAAGGGGATAACTAACAAAGAGAGAGAGCATTGTAATTTATTTTAGTAAAAATCTAGCTAACCTAGTATAAGCTAGCATGCGCTAGATATGGCCCATGGCATGGCTATTACCTCCACTACACAATTTTTTCAATTACTTCAGACATTCCAATCGTCCCACCCCGAATGACCCAACTGCTCCACTTGGCTAGTTCATTCTTCATTTTTTTGCATCAATGAATCCATAGGTTCCATGTGCTCCCAATCACAGATAAACTAGTTGTCGTTGAGGAGTCCCAACCATTCGATTTGATTGGATGGTGAAGAGACTTTTGGAACCAAAGTACAAAATAGTTAAGGAAAAGTGGGCTAAAGGGAAATCCAGTTTGGGAAACCAAAGGGGCATCTGAAAAACCCTCCAAATACCTAAGCCCATCCTTTTCTTCTCTCTCTACCTCACCAAACCTCTCTCTCTCTACCTAGCCACCCCCAACACACTCGAACTGATCAATACATACTCTCTCCCTCAGCAAAACCCCAACCACACTGCCAAGATCATCGTCTCTCTTTACATTGCCGACTTTCCTCTCTTTTCTCTGTGACAATCTCTCTCTCGAAAACTTGTTGCAATAGAGATGAGTTCCTATCCCCTACTCTACAAATCTAGAGAGACGAAGCCCACACCCCCTATCTCTCTACTCCACTCAATAGCTCTCAAATCTAAATGATAATGTTTCTCACTAGAAAATGCAAATCTAAGTCTTTATGCTCAACAGCTGTAAGAGAATGCAATGGGTCAAATCTAGATACTTGTGGCAGGTGAGGGAATGGAGAGAGGTAGAGAAATCCATGGTGAGAGAGAGAGAGAAATCAAATTTCGCAAGGTTTTTCCAATGAGATGTAGAGAACAAGGGAGGAGTTATATAGGAGAGAGGGCATTTTCTACTAGTTTCAAGAAGGTAAATAGAGAAATTGCAGAGGAAAGAGAGAGAAAGGAGGTTGTTGGAGGAGAGGAGGCACATGGGAGAGAGAGGGGATTTGGAGAGGTTTTAACAGGTATAGTTTTCCAAAAGACTGGTCTAAGAAGGGTGAGGACCTTAAACTTTCTCTTAACCCGTCCCAAGTCCAGATAAAGGAAGTGGACTATGTTAGATAGGCAACCAATGTAAAACTCTGCCAAAACTTTCCATGAATCCTAAATGTACATTATCTGCTTATGATGATGATGAGTTTTCCAAAAAGCGGATTCGGGCCACTTAGGCAAGCATAGGTCCTAGGCGCCTTTGGGGGGTGTTCATATACCTTAGCGACTCTGTGTGGGGTGTGGGGGGCATAGGGTAGTTATAATTCGGGTGTGGGGGGGGGGGGGGCAGGGGGGTTGGGAGAGAGCATAGGTGTCCATATGTGTGTGTTTGTATTGATCCTCACAACAAAAAGAACACTTGGAGGCCACCCACTTCTTTTTCTTCTTCTTATATGTAGAGAGAGAGAGATGGCTCACATCATACTTGGAGGTCGTCTTCTTCTTTTCCCTCTTTGTTTACATGTAAAGGGAGAGAGCATATGTATCCGTAGGTGAGAGAGAAGAAAGAAAAGCCTCACATCGAACAGTTAGAGGATGTCTCCTTTTTCATCATCATCATCAAAGCCTTATTCCAACTATTTGGGATCGGCTACATGAATCTTGTTCCATCATTCCGCTCTATCAAGGGCTACACCCTCAGTCAGACCATAAGTCACCATATATTTTCTAACGACTTCCAGCCATGTCTTATGGGCCTTTCCCCTTGCCTTTCAAGAGCATTCTATTTGAACAAAATCACCCCTGCCAACCGGTGTTGTTCCTAGTCATTGCACATGACTAGACCACCTAAGTCTATTGTCCCTTATTTTATCGCATATTGTAGCTACCCCTAAGTTCCCTTGAAAGTATTCATTATGAATTCTATCCTTTCTTGTCTTGCCACTCATCCATCTCACCATCATCATCTCAACTATACTCATTTTATGGATATGTTGTTTCTTGACTGCCAACATTTTGTCCCATAAAGCATGGCTGGTCTTCCAGACGTCCTATAGAACATCTCTTTCAGTTTCATTGGTGTGCAACGATCACATAGGACTCCAAAAGCACATCTCCACTTCGTCCACCCAGCTCTAATTCTATGAGCAACATCTTCTTCAATCTCTTTTTCTCATAGATTATCGACCCAAAACATCAAAAATAACCTCTTTTAGGTACTTCTTAGTCATCGATCTTAATGAATTCCTCGTTTCTGATCCTACTATTTATAAATTTGCATTTCAAATATTTTATCTTAATCCAGTTAGTTTTAAAACCTTTAGATTCTAAAATATCGTGTTCTTATATACTTTGTCTTTTAGACTACCTTGTTTTTCTTATTCTTATATTAGAGAGAGCATATGGGTCTGTGTGAGAGAGAAAGGGGCCTCACATCGAACACTTGGAAGTTGTGGTCTTCTTTTTCTTTATATAAAGAGAGAGAGTGTATGGGTGTGTGCGAGCAAGAGATAGAGAGAGAAGCCTCGAATCGAACGCTTCAAGGTCACCTTCTTCTTTTTCTTCTTTTTATATCTAAAGAGAGAGCATATCTATTCATGCACAAGAGAGGGGCCTCACATCAAACACTTGGAGGTGTTGGGTTTTTGTGGCCTTTAAAAGCCTAAAGAGCTTGTAAAAAATAATGTATAGTAGAATATGTACTTCAGTGGGAGTGTGTGTTGACTGACTAAGGGTTGGGCGGTTTATGACCCTGGTCATACCTAAAACCCTTGGCCCTGGGCATGTGGCACATCCGAAAAGAGTTTGAAGTGGGTCATCCCTTGTTGAGGTCAGAGAGATGCCCAAGGATCATGCTTATAGGCCAAGAGAACAGTGGGGTCTCCTGTGTGCGATTGTAGGCCTATGAAAATAAAGGCCAAATCCTCAACAAACTTATGCACAACATGTACATATGACAGCCGCATAGGAAGCAACTTTTTTTACAGGGACACGTGTACATGTGGATTGAGAGAGCTCCCTTTACACTGTAGTGACAAGTACTGGACTTGCTCTTAAAGGGGAAACTGTAATCCACATTCCAGGATCATAGTCCCATTGTTTTATTATCTAACTTTGACAAGCTAATCATGAGCCCTTGCAAAGAGAGTGTGGGTCATGGGACTTTGTTGGGTTAGATAAGAGAACAATTGTGGATCATGGTTTCTGGGACAAGTGGAGCACCCTTAGTGTCGCTTATTTTGACCTAATGGTACCAGTCCACTCTTAGTATATTTTATTTTGGTATTATAAACGTTTCTTTGATTTTTAAATATTTTTCAGAATTTTAAACTGACATGGGAAATCTAATGAGATATGGTTTCCAGTGGAAAACTAAATTAGATTTATCTAGGAAATATTTTAAGTTTGATTTCAAATTTAGAAGGATAAAGTTTAAATTTGATTGGTTTGATTTTAAATAGGAGTGGATTGGATTAAAGTGTAAAAAGATAATGTTCCTGATCTTTCCACCCAAAATCCTGATGGATTATTTTTAGGATGGATGGCTCTGATTAAATCTCTCATCTCAATGATTTCCTATTTATCCTAAAATGGTGTAGCTGGAAATTAGATAAAGTATATCCTATTAAAACTAGAAGATAAGTTTTCTCTAGAAAGACGAGCTTATTTGAGATCCAATCACAAGATTTTCTATTTCTCCCAAGAGATCTCTCTCTCTTATGCAACAATTATTAGGGATCTCTCTCTCCTTGACACACCAAATTTGGGGGGAGATCTCTCTCTCTTCCTCACGCACCAAATTTGGGGATCGCTCTCTCCTCTCCACGTCAAAAAGTCTCTCTCTCTTTTATTTTACCATGCCATCTCTCCTTCTCTCTTAACCTAAAAGAGAGGTACGCCACCTCTCTCTCTTAACCAAAAGAGACACACACCACCTCTCTCTCTTCTATATTTTTGTCTTAGAAAGAAAAACTCTCTTAACCAAAAGATAGACATGCCACCTCTCTCTCTCCTCTATATTTTTTTCTTAGAAAGAAAAAATAGAGGTGACCTATTTTAGGTGAAATCCTAGGAAAGTGTTTGCTATATTTTTTTAAGGAAGAAGAGATAAACCCACTTAGAGAGATATCAATTCCAAGTTCAGCCCTATTTTGTTCCCATAGGGTTTGTATAAACCCTAGGTTATTTTTAAGCTCTCTTAAACCCTTGAGAAAGAAGGATAGCCTATAAAGCTTTCATATTTAAGAATTTCCAGCAATACCTAAAGGAGGAAAAGTGCACCAATGGTCAATGAATCGGGTATGGGGTGTACCAAGTCCTTGTTAGGTAACTCCAGACATCTTCTAGTTTTTATTTATTTTCAGTTTTATTTTCTATTTTTCTGTAATTTTTCATGAACTTATATTGTGTTAAAATTTGTTATAAACATTAGTTTCAAGTTCATGGATGGTTTTTATTTCTCTTAGCAGTAAAATAAATATCCTAGGTTGTATTTAGAGCATTATTTTAATTTTCCAGCAATATATTGTGGTACATATAAGTGGAATTCAGGTATTTGGAATAAAAGTAAAAGAAATTTTTGAATTTAATACCTTAAGTTCCACATAGCCACACCTTCCAGGAGGTTGTCTTCTTTCTATTCTCATATGTAGAGAGAGAGTACATGGGCTTATATGAATGTGAGAAGAGAGAGAGAGGCCTTGCATCTTACACTTGTAGTGCTTCTTTTGCTTCTTCTTATATGTAAAGAGAGAAAGCGTATGGGTCCGTGGGAGAGAGGGGGGACCTTGCATCAAACACTTTAGGCAATTCAGTTGTTTTCTTTTTCTTGTGGAGACAAAATATGGGTCTATATGTATGTGTGTGTGTGAGAGAGAGAGAGAGAGAGGCTCCTCTCTTACAACACTTGGAGCCCTTGGCCGAGGGCCTTTTTCGAGCCAAGGGCTCCATCATGCGACCTAGGGGGTGTCGTAATACCAAGCACCACCTAGGACCTATGTGGCTAGGTAAGCCCCCTAGGCTCCCTAGGTGCCCAGGCTAGTGAATTTTAATTCACTTAGCAAGTTCAAAGAGAGAGAGCAGACAGTGGAGATTTTCTTAGGTTTGTTGGAAACGTCCGTGATTCCGAATCATTTCTGGAATCGAAATAGTGAAATCGCGTGTATCAGAAGTTTCGGAATCTAAGAATCGTTGCGTACGATTCGGATTTGAGAAAAATGATTCTCACTATTTCGGAATTGCGATTCACAAAATTAGAAATCGTGTTTCTTATTTGCAAGAATCGATGTCCCTTCATGTTGGAATTGTGTTTCATACTTATATGGAATCACACAAGACCCCACTTATTTCAGTGGTTGCTAGAATTGTGATTCCTAAAAATATGGAATCGTGATTCCTAAAAATAAGGAATCGTGATTCTTTAAATTCTAAAATTGTTGTCTCCATCAACTTGGAATCAACATTCTCATCATTTCGGAATCGTGATTCTCCCCATATAGGAATCGAGATTCTCCCCTTACTAGAATTGCGAACCAATTCCCCCCGATATATGAGAGAAATATTTAAAAAATATATAAGTTTACCCATTACTACAAGATCAAATTTTAGTCTGTATATACTCAGTCCAAGACTCCAAGTACTAATGTCAACCTTTATGATATCTTTGCGGACAATCCCCAACAATGGACTCGGTCTACCGATAACCCTATTATGCCTACAACGTCTGGAGCTAGTCTACGGCATACAAGGAGTGAGAACAAGAGCAAGCTCCCTTTATCTCATTACATTGAATTATAAAATAAGTACATGACATAGTAATTCTTCTTGGTTAAATGTACTTTTGAGTCTTTTCACTTTTGAAAATTGAGTTATTCAATTTTTAGTCAATTTCTCAGATATTTAATGATTAATTTAACTTAAAACACCACACAAGACACTTCGCTCATATCCTTATTAACTTCTTATTTTACTTAAAGAAAAGCATTTTTATCCTCTCATTCAACTTGAAGAAATGACAGTGCCGATCATATATTAAATATTATCACATTAGTAGTTTAGTACCCACACCATTTACCAAACATTATTAAATTTGAAGTAACATATTTTTTTAGTATTATTTATTCTTGGTAAGAGTTCTTAAAAAGTATCATGGAATGAAGGATGGAAATTAGTAAATAAGAAAATAAAAAATTTAGCATGTTACGTATATTTTAAATTTTGATTTTATTGTCGTGTGCAACAACTTCAAATTCTCTCATTCTCTCATACATGTCGTGCTCACTCATGATTAAGCATACATCGAAGGGTTTCTGCACTCCCTGTGCTCACATATTACCCATATTTTAAGATTTGATTTTATTGCCGTGTGCAACAACTTCAAATTCTCGCACGCTCTCATACATGTCCGGCTCACTCATGATTGAGCATACATCGAAGGGTTTCTGCACTCCCTATGCTCACATATTACCCTATTTAAAAGATTTGATTTTATTGTCGTGTGCAACAACTTCAAATTCTCGCACGCTCTCATACATGTCCGGCTCACTCATGATTGAGCACACATCGAAGGGTTTCTGCTTTCCCTATGCTCACATTGCTTCCTGACAACATGGATTCGCAATTCCTTAATACTTTGAATCAACGTTTAACATAGAATCACATTGTTGTGTAGCAAGGAATCACGATGTCTGCGATATAGAACTTGATTCCAAACAATATCGATTCACAATTCCAAAAAATTTGGAATCAACGTTTCTCACAATCAGAATCGCATTCTTGTGTAGCTAAGAATCATAAAGTCCTCGATATGGAATCTTGATTCCAACAATCTAGGAATCGAGATTGCTAAACTATGTGGAATCGTGTTCCGCAAAAAATGGAAACGTGATTCCTTTCTTTTAGAATCGACTTTCGCCCGGGGAAACGCCCATTTGAGATTCCGAAATGGAATCGCTACCCTCATAGGCGATTCGGGTAACTATAGTTGAAATAGAGGAAGAATGGGTTTGGTTTTGGGGATTTGAGGGAGTTGGAAACTGCTTGGGCTTGCTAAATGGTTACCGGATCTTAGCTAGTAACTCAATCTTCTTTTCACTCTTATTTGCTATTTTCTTCAGAGATTTTCTTAATCAACTAATCAAATTGAATGGTTGAGCCCCTATTACAGATAATTGATCCATTGTTGGAGACATATAGAAAGTCCCTCCATCGATAAACTTCTCGACTTGATTTTTTAAATTTTGCCACTCGGTAGCTTCACAATTTGTTAAACAAATTGCACGCACAAAAAATTTGCAATGAAAACAACTACATGTGACCATGAGGAGATCTATAGTCAGCGCAGTCCGCCAATTTCCCCACAATCCATACTCAAAGTCCTCAAATCTATCATTCACCAACCAGTTCCATCCTTCAAATTCACCCATAGGTCAATATTTCCCAAGTTCAGATGTCGAAGAAAAGTGTTTCCATAAGAGGCTTCACAATGCAATTAAACCCAAAATTTTCTACCAACCCCAAGGTGGCTTCACAAGACTACATTCCACGACTGGCAGAGACTCGGAACAATTCTCACTGAGTCATTCAACCAAAGTAGAACCAGAAACAACCATCCTCAAGGTTCAAGGTGAATCTTATGCAGTCTATAGCCACAATTTAAGGGCAAGTCTTTGCATTTATATATCAAAGGCTCACATGACACCCCTTTGTCTCTCGCTTTCATCAATTCATATATTATTATAGAAAGGTTGTCTTCAACTCAAGTAGCGCGCGGTTTTGGGGGTTTGAGGGAATTGGAAACTGCTTGAGTTTGCTAAATAGTTAATGGATGTTAGCTAGTAACTTGGTTTCTTTTCACTATTCTTTGCTATTTTTTTTTGGAGTTTTTCTTAATCGTCCAATCAAATTGAATGGCTGAATCCCAACTACAGATAATTTATCTACTGTAGGAGACATAGAAAGTCTCTCCAATGATAATTTGTTAGTAACTTTTCGACTTGATTTTTTTAATTTTGTCACTCGGAGCTATCAAAATTTGTTAAACAAACTGTATGCACAACAAATTTTGCAATGGAAACAACTACAAGAGAACCTATCCACCATGAAGAAATCTGTAGTCAGAGCAGTCTGCCAATTTTCCCCACAATTCACACTCAAAAGTCCTAAAATCTATCATTCATAAACCAGTTCCAACCTTCAAATCCACCCATAGGTCAGTATTCCCCAAGTTCAGATTTTGAAGAAGACTGTTTCCATAAGAGGTTTCAGAATGCAATTAAACCGAAAATTTTCTAATGAACATGAGGTGGCTGCACAAGTCTACATTCCAGAACTGGCAGAGACTCAGAACAATTCTCACTGAGTTATTCAACCAAACTAGCACCAGAAACAACCATCCTCAAGGTTTAAGGTGAATCTTATGCAGAATATAGGCAGAATGTAGCCACAATTTAAGGGTAAAACTTTGCATTTATAAATCAAAAGCTTACATGACACCCCTTAGCCCCTCATTTCCATCAATTCACATACTATCATAGAAAGCTTGTCTCTAACTCTAGTGAGGATATTTTTTTAATCAATGATACTTACTCTGTCGCCTCCAATTCAATAGCCAAGTCAGTCATCTCAGGTAATGAATGAGATAGTCCTAAGCGGAGCAATTGATCAAGAGGATTAACTTTTCTGATAATTCTGTTCTTACAATGGCTTTTTGCAAGAGGTTGGTCCCTTAACATATTCGTCTGAGAAGGACTAGGATCTAGACAAAATACACATGCGAAGGCCGACCCTGAAAATAAGCTCTAGGCAGAGGTGCCAAATTAATATTCAAAAAAGAAAAAAAAAAAAAAAAAAGGAAAAAGAAGTGGCCAAACCCTGTATGTTCAGTTCTTCCAACTACTCCAAACATAAAACACAAATCCTTATAGAACTCTTATAATGCAAGTACCTGAAGTGCACTGATTTTCCATGTGATTCTTGATTGTATTTGTGCAAACCATCATCTATACGAGATATTTTCGTTAATTAAATTGAACAGAAAACGAATAACATTTGGAGAAATAATCGAAGGTAATTACTCTACAATTTTTATAATCAAAACGAACTAGTGCCTTAAAGTTAAGCTGGCAGAAATGAAAAATCCACCATTCATTTCTGTATCACAAAATTACCCAATCTTTTTTTTTTTTTTTTTTGATTGAAGATGATTTTCATCTATATCAATATGAGACCCATGAGCCAAAATCCCAAAAGAATAAATAAACCTAAAAATTCAGCCGAGCATGGTACCCGAAGAGAAATTTCCAACAACCATTTCTTCAGAGAGAGAAGGTGACGTAATCATGAAGTATATACCTGGAACAACAAACTGCAGGAGATTTAAGAGGCCTCTTGACAGTGTCAGTGTTGGGAAAGAAACGAGTAGAAGAAGCAGGGTGAGCTACTGTTGCCAGAGCCTCCATTAACGGTAGTGCGACTCTATCGAGCAAAAGCAAAAGCCATTAATGCTTCAACACATACATTATAAATTAGTAAAATAAGAGTGCTTTCATTAACCTGCTTTCTAGGAGCGCGGCACACGAGAACCCCAATATAACACTAAGGATAAATAATTAAAGGAGGAAGTGAGGTTCACTGGGATCATGTGATGGTATGGGGGATGTCTACATTGGAGATTCGAACCCATGTGGTCATCCTAATCTCGAGGTCTCTTCATTTTTTCAGAACGAGCATTTTGTCCAAATTCGAGAAAAGCCCTTGTCACTCTTTGAATCGGAAATAAATAAAGAACGTTTGAGAAATGGATGGCCTAGGTTTTATGAAAACAAAATAGAGCCTTACCTTAAATCGGCAAGTAGAAAGTACTTTCGGCATCAAAAATCTTTGAGATGGTACTAAAATTTATTTTCAACACCCGTAATAAAATATAAAAGTAAAAAAGTAGTCCAAAATTTACGGATCTATCCACCTTTATTTTTAAGGTGAAATGGACGGTCTAGATGATTTGTTGCAATATATATTATTTTTAAAATTTAAAATCTTGATTTTTTTCACAACCGTAATGCTCAAGTTGAGATGACCAATTTAATGGTTTTCCAACAATTAATTATAATATGTGGTAAGTTATGAAGTGAAACTTTACTTATTTTGATATGGCCACGGCCCTATCAAACTATTTTCCTTGAGAATGGGTCACGGTGGTAGTACCACCTCAGTCCCACTTAAAAGTCTACGTCCATCTCACTGAAAATGGATTTAAAAATTAGCTATTTGCAGTGACAAATGTCCCTACTAACTTAGCCCAAAAAAAAAAAACCACAAAAACCCAAAAAAAAAAAACCACAAAAACCCCTTGAAAGTAGAAGTAAATGAAGAATGGTGTGTGGTTTGTATAAGTTGTTGACCTGAACCAATCTGCATAAGGCTTGCCTCCAAAGCTCATCTAAAGATGCGATTTTGTTGTCCGATATTTCACGGATGATCTAAACAACTACTTTATAATAAATTATGAAATTTAAAACTAAAAAATTGATACAAATCGAGTATATCTACAAACATATAAAACTCTTGAAAATGGACGGTCTATATAATGTTTTACTAGATGGACTATTTTTGAAACTTTAAAATCTTTTTTTTTTTCTCCCACATCAATATATCTCGAGATCGAGATGATCAATTAGAGGGCTTTTCAGCATCAAAACAACTGTTTTCGATCGATTTTTTACGTGCGCCTTTTCTCTATGGTATAAGGCTACAATTTTGTATAAACCTTTTCCAATGAGGAATGATTACAATATTCCTCGTTGGAGCACATTGTAATTTTTTCCTTAAGGGTAACCGATCTTATTTAAGCTATTATAAAATTATAAGAGAAAAAGATTTTGAGTTTCCAAATACTCATATACGTAACCATCCAAAAATAGTTTATAATCAATATTAAGATGTCATTTTATGAATGATTATCATCACATCATCCAAACCTTATCGAAATTATTTGGGGTCAGTTTTCATGATAAGATATGACGAGGTTTTATACTGGTTGCCTACCTAATACAACTCACATCCCTTACCCGAGCTTGTAATAGGTTAAGGGCAAATTTAAAATCCTCACCCCTTATTAAACCAATATTATTTTATGAATGAGACATCCTAAAATTTGAATATGACTGTCTCCATTCTTAAAATTCATCATCATCATCATTCTAATCTTATCTCAACAATTTGGAATCTGCTATAAAAATTCTAAAGAAAATTATAAAAACTATCTATGCAACTTACCCTCATCCAACCTTTCTTCGCAAAAAACCCCCCAAAAGAGTACCTTTTTTTTCACACGCCCTTCTCTCTCTTGTTTTCCATTTTTTAATTTACCCAATGTGCTCCGGCAGTACAAAGATGTGATCCGGCAATACAAAGACGTGATCCAGCAGTACAGTTTCTAGAGACGACACGCTCTGGCAGCCCCAAAAAATGCGCCGGCAATATATGCCCTGGAGCCACAGCACTATGGCAGTGTAATAGGGTGCTCCGACAGTGTGTTCAGCGCTCCAACAGTATATGAACGCGCTCCGATGGTACACCTTTTGGAGACATTTCACTCCGACAGTCTATAAAGGCACTCTAGCAATAGAGGCTCTAGAGCCACAGCGCTCTGGCAGTGTAATAGCTAGCTCCGATAGTGTATTCAACGCTCCGGCTGTATATGAACGTGCTCTGACAGTGCGTATGGCGATCTGGCAATCCTTACAAAGCGCTCCGGCGCTCGATACATACGCGCTCTAGCAGTATGTTCTAGACAATTCGCTATGGCAGTTGTATACTACGCTCCGGCAATACACTACTTCAGACCGATAGTTAGAGCCAATTGATTTTTTTTTGTACAGGAAGGGTATTTTCGTCCAAAAAATAGTAACTTTTTACCTTGGGGGGTTTTTGCGAAGAAAGGTTGTTGTGGTTAAAAAGGTGAGAGAAAAAGTTTGGATGGAGGTAAGTTGCATAGATAGTGTATGTTGGAGAGTTTTTTATAATTTTTTCAAAATTCTATTCCGCCATTTCTGCTCTATCAAGTGATCTGAATTCATAATAGAAATGTGACAAAAGTTTACTATAAGCTACCAACCTAACACAACCCTCCTCCTTTCTCATCCAAGCTTGGGAAAGGCCATGGGGAGCATACACCTGTGCACGCATAAAATCTTGATAGAAGCAAGGCATTCCAGCAATTGACACCTTATGTACAAAAATTCCACCTACGTGCATGGTGTACTTCTTTATGTGAAACAAAGTACGTAAAATGTTAAACAAATGAATAGTGCATAAACGCATCTTGGTACATGTCAATTAGGTCCAAAACTTTAAGGTATGTTTGATTCGAAAATTTCAGATTCTATAGCAAAACTTTCATGTTTGGCGGTAGTAAATGCTATGGTGAGGGTTCACCTTGTGATAGTGCGTGTGGCCATGAGGTCTTGCATGTGCCACATATTTTTTGTTTTATCATAATTAATTTTTTTCCAACAATATTATATGTATTATTCATCTTTTATTTTTATGGAGACTTATGGCCACACTAAAGCTATGTCACATAATAAAGCAGAATAAGGGACCAATATTCATGTAGTGACTCCTATTAGTTGAAAAAACACTTTGATGATGATGAGGCTTTTTAGAAAAAGAAAATCTCTTTCCCAACCTTTAGTGATAAAAGGCTTTTTAGATAGAAAAAACTTCTTCCCCAACAATGAGTGGATGACTCCCCTAGATCCCAGATTTTGAGGGTCATCTTAAAAAGGTGTGGTTTGTATAAAGCAGCAACCTTAAACAATCTAATTAAGGCATACTTTCAAAATTTATCATAATATGTAATTTTTGTGTAAAAAATTCTTAAGATTTCTAAAAATCTATTTTCATTGCTAATTATAAAATTCTAAACTCCAAAATGATTAAAATCAAATAGATCTATAAACATACGAAAATTTTGAAAATCAATGGTCTAGATAATGTGTTGCAAGATGCACTATTTTTTAGACTAAAATTTATTTTTTATTTTTTTTCATATTCATGCATCTCAATGTTGAGATGGTCAACTTTCAACATTGAAACAACCTTTTTCGATGGATTTTTTTAAGTACATCTTTAATTCTACATTTTAAAGTTGCAACCTTATATAAACTTCTTTCATATTAAAATAACTTAAATTCTCTATAAAATAGAGTTAAAATAGGGTTTGCTAGGTCATATAAGACCACCATGAAAGTTTGCTTGAGAGTTCTAGAAAAACATTGGATTTCTATAATACAGAGTCCCACGACATTATCCATCAAAATCTAGAAGCCCATCATTTTTTGTTTTGTTTTCAGACACCCGCGTCAGAGCAGTTTAGGTTTCGTCTTCCTCTCTGTTTGGTAATATTTTCTTTCAGGTAAACTGCCCTGTTCTTCTTGGACTTTCAGAGTTCCTAAATCGTTATTATATTGTTGCAAATGTTATTTTTTCTTGCACCTATGATTTCTCTTGATTGAACTGTCTTCTTTTTTTAGGGGAGTGGTTCCATATAAATGTTATATAGTAATATGATGAAACCATCTTCAAAAATTATGTTAGAGCCATTTGTTTGACCTCAATTTTTTAAATATAGATTTTTCATTGTAACGAACTATCACAAAAAGACAATATAAAAACAAAACTTCGGAAGTATTTTTTAGCTTAATTAATATAAATCATCCAATTTAGTGGGATGCTTAGATCTGGATCTTCAAAAAACAAAATTCCCTTTTCAAGTTAGATCACTTTATTATCATTAGATTAAGAATATTAAAAATGAAAAACAAAGAATTGATTTTGAATTATAAAAGACCTACTTTTAAAATTTACCAAATGGATTGTCAAGATCTATTGTTGAAAGGGACTCAATATAATCATATCTAAGGTGAAAATTGAATTTTGTTTTTTTTGGGATTGCTTATTAAGACACGGAAAATGCATGTGAAAAATTTAGGCTGGGGGAATCTATAATTTTGCCTTACTTTTTATTGCAGTTACTTTCTAGTACAAAGTACAAACCATGCAGGCCCGTTTTTCAATAAATCTGGTAACAGTTTACGGCGGCTACAAGTAGTGCACATTTTGTATTCTCATGCACTACTTGTCATTTATTTGTATTATGACGGCCTTAGAGCATGTTTGATAACAAGAAATTTCAGATCAAGAAATGGAGGTTCCAGTTTTCAATAGTACTTTCCTTGTTTGCTAACGAATGCTACAAAAACTAGCTTTGGATTTTCAAAAAATGAGAACTTGCAATTTACCCCCATGAAAGTTTGGTTATCTCATTTTTTCAGTTCAACTCTCAACCTTTTTTTTATACACTTTTTTGGGTTCTTCCTTCCTCGAATTCTCTCCAAACTCCTTCCCTATGTGACCATGCCCTCTCTCCCTAACACCTGCGACTACTCTCTCTCTCTCTCCAAATTCTCTCTCTAACCATGCATTTTCTCTCCCTCACTCTTTAATAGTGCCATTTCTCTCTTTCTCTCTCTAAGCTCCCCTCTCTAATTTTGTCATTTCTTTGACTCTAACATCTCGTGTTATTTCTTTCTCTCTCTAACCATACCGTTTCTCTTTCTAATTTCTCTCTCTAACCATGTCCATTTCTCTCTTTACTCTCTCTCTAAATGTATCATTGCTCTCTCTAATCATATTCCTTTAAGTCATCTCTTTCTAATTGTGCCCCCCCCCCTCTCTCTTTGAAGCCGGGAAGCCTAATCTCCGTGAAACTTGGTTAAATTACTGAAGCCCAATCTTGGTCCTTGAACTACCAATTGTCATCAAACAAGTATTCCAAAACTTACGGATATCAACAGTGCCCACTTCTAGGGAGCCAGAACTTCCAGGTCCCAGGTAATCCGCAATTTCCAATCACCAAACATGCCCCTAAGGTTGTCCGTCTTCATTTCATGTATCTTTCATCCCCCCAACTTCAACTTGATGCTGAAGATGGTGCTAAAAATGCTGATAAAATGCTTATGGTAAACAGATAAATTGCTGAACACAAATTTCTCTACAAGAGGAATACAAAATCCATTAGTAATCAAAAACACTTTCCTCCTCCACAAGGCATCACCATTTGGCGTGCAGCAAGTTTTGAGCCGATTGAAGCAAACAAAACAACTAAAATCACCTTCTGCCTTTGAGAATCATCAATAAAAATCACAGTAAATTGAGAAAATTGACCCACCCATAAAAAATAATGAATCCACCAATTACCGAATACAATCACCACCAAGTGGCAAATGACAGGGGCCGACTTGCCATATATCCTTTGCTTGGGGAGCATGGAAGACCACATTTCGTAATTCCTATTAGAAAAAGGCCAAAAGATCAAGAATATTCAACATAAAGTTTAAGAGATTAGCCATATGGCAACTCCTATAAAAATAAATATATAAATAAACAGAAAAAAGGATTGAACGTCCAGTTTAATAGAATAGCCAAGCTTGTGTGACAGAAATTTTATGAAGCTAGCCTGATCCATCCAAGAAATTACTAAGGATGAAGTACTTCCTCGTGGGTATGATAAATCACTTAAGGAATTGACAAAGTTAATCAAGGAAATCGCCAAACATGAACTCAGATATGGTATTTCCAATTTTTCAGTATATCTTTACCAACCAAAGTTTATGTATAGAGGACAACACACACACACACGCATGCACACACACATGTGTGCAACACACACAGAGCTGCTCATACATACATGAGGGCACAAGCAATCAACATTACGTGTAGCATCCATGTATTATCCAGGTTCAAATCTATCTAGTACCTATGCATCCATGCATGTATATTGATGTACGTATGAATATGTGCTATGCATGTCTATGCACGTGTACTTTCTCAAACAGACACCACATGGTATATGCTACGAACTTTTATTTTGGATACATCATACATGCTACAAACCTTGGGTCTCCAAAAAGAGATAATCCAGTAGACATGGTCCCTACTATAAAGGAGTGATGACATCAAGGTTCTTTTGAAGGTCCCAGCCTCTTGGGTACACAAGGTCTGGAGCTTCTAAGTGAAGATGCCAAACCATAATCCTCGAGCAATCTTGCGGCAGGCCTTCCATCTGACTTTCATCTTCAACAATTTGCCTTATAAATGTGGTCTCCTGCGCCCCCCCCCAAAAAAAAAAACAGATTGGTTTTTTAGTAAATCATAAAGGAAATCAAGGAAAAAAATTGACAACTGCGCCAAAATTTCTGATTACATATTGAGTTTACAAGACTAAACAAACAAGGACAAAGAAATGAAGCGTAACAAACCGTGCTCACAAAATTACTGAACCGAAGACCCCATTTGGACTACTCAAAAATTTCAATTAAGAATGGAGCTCTTCAGAAACAAATGAAAAACACACTTTTTAAAATGGCCGGGGCTCATTTTGCAGGGTATTCTCAATAAACATGGGAAGGAAAGTGCCATGCCCTTAAATAGCAATGTGGATCAAGCTCTTTCCTTGTACACCCTTGAATGAGCAAGGGAGTTAATAGACTTATTTATTACTAAATAGTCCAGCCAAACAGAACTATCTTTACTCAAAGAATATGCATTGGCTGCAGTGGAAAACGATCAAAGCTTATTTAAAATCTCAATCAGTCCTCCCTCCCTAGGGAGGAGGACAAGGAGGAAAAGAAACTACTCTTACTACTCTGCACCCACAGCCCCCTTTCCCCCCCACCCCCAAAAAAAACACCCCAAAAGAAAAAAATTTCCATTGACCAAGCTCAATGTTCAAAAGATATTTTCTCGAACTTAACTTTGTAACACACCAAGCTATTAGATTTCACATCGGATGGTTATAAGAAATTGGGACCTCCTTGTACCAAAGGTAAGTGGTCTCATTATATACAATCCCATATATGCTATTTATACATTACCTGAAAACCCTCCTTGACTGTGTCCAGCTGCCTTACAGGATCAGAAGTTGGCCGGTGCCACCTTTTAGGATCCCATAATATGGTGCTATTGAAGGCAAATCCTGACATATCAACATGGAACCTACGGAGTCTCTTGCTCTTTTCATTTGTATGCCACCCAACTACTTGACTTCCATTGCAAACAGGGCCTTCAAGTATGGTCTTTGCTTTGCCTTGGGCAAGCATGCCAACTGGCCAAGTGCCAAACCGCCTAAAAACATATAACAATACCGTTTCATCATGGGCCAAGAGATATCCTAAAATGGTCAAGCTCATATCCCTTAGAAGTCTATTACTAGAAGGCAAAAAGAAATTCCCATAGTAATTGTTATTTTCTCCACATATAAAGGTTGGGAAAAAATGCTTCTCTAAGCGGCTTTAATTTCTTACGAGGCAGCAAAAGCTCACAGCAATCTATATGGGTAAATTGGAAGTACAATGATGTGAGTTGATGGTAATACAAAGTGCTAGATAACATCATAAGATGAAAGAACACACACATATACAATTAACAATTATAAGCCAAATTAACAACCTGAGCCCGGGAATCCACAAAATAACAAAACTAACTAGCAATATGAATCACAAAGTATTAAATTGAATACTTGATATACATAACAGTCAACTAGCTAGCATTCTACAGAGGCATCCTAACAGTTTGTTCTACTTGCTGCGTTGGTTAACCCTCTCTTTTTGGATTATTGCTGCTTGAATTTGTCCCTATGAAGGTGTGGCTAATTAGCTTGTACATGCATATCCATCAACATCAATTTTTTACACAATAGTAGGTTTAAGACTCTCACTTACATGACAACATGCATGAATGATATCCAGAAAAATAACACTTCTCCTTCCTATTAAGATGACTGCATACAGGTATTCAACCATAGCCCTGATGACATGCTACAAAGTGAAAAAGATTGACAGCAAAACAAGGTTTAAAGAAACATTTTGCCGACTAGGGACTCACCCGAGTTGGCTCGGGTCAGGAACCTGCTGATTCCTGGGAAAATCTCAGAATCACACCAGAGTATTCCCCCGCCCCTGAACTTATATGTTATTAAATCACTGGTCCCACTCGGGACACCCCCTAGTGGGACCAGGTGACTCAGACTTAGGATCCTGGCAAGTCTGAGACAGTCTTTGGTTTTAGAAAAAACCAATAATGAATTAAGATCCACTGGTAGAAACCACAGAATCTTCCGCGGTCCCAACATTTCTGCTCTGAATGAGTGCACCAGATCCTTGGTGATCTTTTGGGCAAGGAATCATACAACCATTAAGGCACTTCTGACAGAGTGTTTTTTACACTTCATAGAATATTGAGAAGTTATGCTAACTTTAAGGCCTGCTTAAATCCCCCCACCTCCCTATGGAGACCACAAGAGCTAGACCAAATTAAACTAAATTTTGATGGTTGCTCCCTTGCCAATCCTAGCAAAGCTGGAATAGGGTAAATCTTCAGGGACAAAGAGGGCTCCACCATTCATTCCTTCTCCAAACACATTGGTCATGCGGATTCAACCAAGGCGGAGGCTCCTGCCCTCCTCGCAAGGCCTTAAATGCTTCAACCCCGAATGAAACCCTTTTTTGGTCATTGAAGGGGACTCCAAAAATGTCATCTCTTGGGCCTCACGTTGCCCGTGGAGACCCGAGCACATTTTTGACAAATTTTCAACATTTGGAGGCATATGTGGCGCAAGGCCAACTCAATTGCCATGGCCTCGCTAAAGACGGAGCACTTCTGATAGCACGACGGGGACCTTTTTGAGCTATTGGTCCCGCAAATTTTATTTTCTATTTTGGTGGATCCATGGCTTCGCCACCATTTTTGGATGTATAGTTTTTTTTTGGCCTATATCTCATTTTTTGTACTGAGCCATCTGTTGCTTGCCTTACCCTCTACCCTTGTACTTTTCTCACCACTGACCACAAGAATAGTATATGCATAGGCAACTAACTCAAGGCAGCTGACGATGACAAAAATAGTAAACCTTGCCCTGGAGTATACAAAAGCAAACAAACAATCCAATATAGCATACAATTTGGTCTTCAAGGATGATTCACCACTGATCACAAGAACAACATAAACAACAAAGGTGAAGTCCTAGACATGTAGATGAGGCTTCTTACTGAGTACCTACTGGATCTGCCACGAGACCAACTGCTCAACACTCAATTTGAGGGGTGTATCCATCTTCTGCTATCAGTGCAATGACTCAGACCAATATCCTATGTAAAGTTAAGTCTATACCCATACAATACCCATACTATACACCCTGCACCTCATGTCAATAAGTCCATCTGAAACTCAAAATTCAGCAGAAGTTTCTTATATGAATTCTTATCTACATCATCACACACGAAACAACAATCCCAGGGCACATATAATAAATAAAAATCGAACAGTGACTCTGCAAGAAGCAATTTAATATCACATCTCTAAATATTTGAAAGCAAGTCAAAGATACCTTTTCATACCATAAAGAGCCTTAACGGACAACACGGTACAATCTTGTCTACCTTCGAGACACCAAGATAGAATGTTCTACACATTCGAGATGGCTATTAACTACTCTCAGTCCCTATAGTACAAGCAGACATTATCATGCCAAGGTATCCTCAAAATCAATGATATAAACTTAGCTAGTCAGTTGCACTAGCCAGTTGGCTACACACATACATACATACATCAATTTTGCACATGCACCATCTTCATTCCAATAACCAATCCCACAAAGGAACATATAATTTTCCCTAGAAAAACAAAATCAGTCACTTTCTAACAATGAATCCAGACCTTCCATACATACATACATACATAAATTTTGCACATGGCACCATTTTCATTCCAACAACCAATCCCACAAAGAAACATATAATTTTCTCTAGAAAAACAAAATCAGTCCCTTTCTAACCATGAATCCAAACCTTCCATTTAGTGGACATTAAGATCTGCACCTTAAGAATTCAAAATCAATTTTTTTTTAAAGAAATTCATCTAATGATGATAAGTCCATCTAAAAATTTTGCAATGAAAAGGAATCCCTCTAAAACCTAGATCTAATCATCCCATAGATGGACAGTCTATGATCATTGGGTTAAAAACCAAAATAATTTTTAGGGTGCGTTTCAGATACTTGGTTTTTGAGACTATCCAGCAGAATGAAAAGAGTGTATATTTAAAAATAGAGAAAATTACAAAAAACCCCCAAGACTACACTTTCTATGCAACTTACCCCCAACCTAACTTTTTCTTTCACTTTTTTCTCCAAAATACACTTTCTATGCAAATACCCCCCCAACCAAATAAAAAATAAAAAAATGCCTAAACTACCCTCCCTTACTTTTACCTTACCCACGCTTCTCTCTCCTCTATCCCACCAAAATAGGGGCTCCAGCACTATGTAAGTGCGGTCCAACAGTAGGGCTCCAACACTGTGTAAAGTGCGGTCCGATAGCTGCAAAGGGAGGTCCGACAGTAGATGTTAATGGATTCCAGGGATCCAGCACTATGTAAACCGGCAATACTTAGTTTCGGTCCAGTAGTTGTACTAGGGTGGTCCGGCACTTATGTGCTCCGACAATGTGCTACTAGGGTCCAAAAGGCAACGTCAAATCTCGCCAAAATGATTTTTGTGTACAAAAAGGGCATTCCGTCTAAAAAAAAATGAACTTTTTCCCTTGGAGGGGTATTTGCATAGAAAATTTGTTTTGGGGAAAACAGTGAGAGACAAAGTTAGGTTGGGGGTAAGTTGCATAGAAAGTGTTTGAACGTGTCCGAACCTAACTCAAGAGACACATTCCTCAATTTTTTTCTAAAATCTTTGGTTGCTAAACTTTCCTAATATCCCGAAATTTTGGTATGGACACCCACATGCTTCAAATTTGTCTATAAGAAAGACAGATGTACAAATGAACCCTACAACTCTAATAACACCCAAATAATCTAAAGTTGCACAAATAGTGGCAAAAACACTTGGCCCTTGGTTGTTGCCATTTGATTTCTAATAATTAAAATATACCAATTTTTTATATGTGCATGGACCCATGTATGTGAACCTCAAAATCAAAGACATCCCACATGACTATGAAATGAAGCCACTTTCTTCAATTTTAGCAAGATAGAAGAAAATCATGTGCGTAAGAGGAAAATCCTCATGCCTGTAGAGGTAAAGAGTTGCATATGATGACATTTTGAACTTATTTGGGTCAATACGTGAATGATGTAAGATTTGTGGTGAGTGAGTCTAAATCAGATTTGTGGTGAGTGAGTCTAAATCAGCATAGAAAATGTGGGAGTCTAAATCAGCATAGAAAATGTGGGGGTACTTGAGGGTAACTTTGATCTAATGAGCTTACCATCATAAGGGAATATTGCAATTGTATTTATCCTTTGTACATTTTGGATTTAATGAAGCTTCTACATGTCAAGCGAAGGCCGAACTGAAGTACATTCTTTTAAAACACATTCTTCCTAAGAAAAGAACATAAATTTACATGAAAATTCATATATAAATGCACGTCACAAGAATGTCATGTGCATAAGCTTTCTCGAAGTGCATGGGAAATCCAAAGTTGCACTAAGAATTCCAATGAAGGTCCACCCATCCAGGAAAGAGAGAATAATAAATATAATTGTATAATATTTGTCTACATGTGTATTGTCTTACGTTCTCATTATATGCATTAGTGAAGGGGTAGTTTGGTACAATCCAAAATTATATGTTATACATAAATCCTATTAGAGTTCCATCTTAGTAACAAGCATTTCAAGAAAGGTTCCATTCCTCTCTCAGTGTTTTGTTCTCTACAATACAGCCAAGATATCAAGTGCTTTTACTTCTATGAAATCCATCATGGTCTCAGAGCTGAATCTATTGTAGAGTGAGCAGTGTTTCAAAAAGCGCTAGGCGGTCGAAGGGGTCCAGGCCGCCCAACGCCTAGGCGGACTTTCAAGCAGGTGCCCAGAACCTAGGTGGCCTAGTAGAATTTTGTTTTTGGAGGTTTTCTCTCTCTAAAATAGCCTCAAATGGGTTTTAGGTTTCAAATGAACTTAAAACCCACAATTTTTCCCCTTTAGTATTAAAAAAATGACCAAAAAATACACTCAAGGAGCCGTATTTCCTCCCCCAGGTGGCCACCTAGGCAGGTTCAGGAGGGCGCCCAGGGATATCCGCCTAGGCCTGGGCGATGCGCCCAGGCCTTCTGAACCGCCTAGGCAACCACCTAGGCGCTGGGCGGTCCGCTTTTTAAAACTATGAGAGTGAGCAAAGTCATTTCATCGATTTCCATCTTCATGCTCCTTGTGGACTATCAATCCGTGAAGGACAGCAACACGTGCAGATTTTCTTTAACTTATTAATCTAGTCAAGCCTTAGCCAAATGCACTCTCAAACATCAAATAGATCAGTGTTTGGGTGCAGTGTTTTTTTGGTCGATTTCTCTTACAGGTAAGGCGCAAATTTTGGAATCACTTGTTCAAAAATTTGGTTTTCTTCTCTCTCTAACTAAACCTAGGTCTTTTTCTTTCTTTTCATCTCCAGGGACCACTATCCTAATCCTCCAAAGTACATTGTGTTTTTTCCCCTTATTGAACCCATTATCTCTCTTCATCCCTCCACTTCCTTCGTTGCCCCTTCTCCATCGTTATCGCTTTTCACCACCATATCATAGCAGCCCGCATCAACCCATCGAAAACAATCACCCATAAGTCATCGTCATCATTAGAGCTTTTATCCCAACTATTTGGGGACGGCTATACGAATCCTAGTCTGTCATTCTGCTCTATCAAGGGCCATACCCTCAGTGAGGCCATAAATCGCCATATCTTTTCTTATTACTTCCAACCATGTCTTTTTGGGCCTACCCCTTGCCTTTTCTGAGCCGTCCACTTGAAACAACCCGCACCTCCTAACAAGTGTTGTACTGGGTCTACGCAGCACATGGCCAACACACCTAGGTCTACTTTCTCTCATCTTATCATCTATATGAGCTACATCTAAGTTCCTCCGAATGTATTCATTTCGAATTCTATCCCTTCTTGTCTTGCCATTCATCCAATTCAACATCCTCATCTCAGCAACACTCATCCTATGGGTATATTGTATCTTGACTGCCCAATATTCCGCTCTATATAACAAAGTTAGTCTCACAGCTATCTAGAACTTCCCCTTTAGCTTCATTAGTATGCGACAATCACATGAAACTCTAGTTGCACAAGTATCTTTATCTCCCACACTTCATCACTTATGCTTCAAGAGCGTTAATCACACAAAGCCATTATTTTTGAAGTCCCCGTGATCAAATTTATCAAATAAAAGTTTTCAACCACCTTACCAAATTCTTCATACCTCATTTTTTGACAAAATTTCAGTAAAAATCTCCCTGAAATAATAACGGCCTCCTCCTTTCATCCACTCTCAAAAGCCTTAGAGCCATCCTATTACTCCATGTTCAACTTCCATCTCATCGAGTCCAAGAAAATTATAGAGAGTGTTGTTAGCTAAGTGTGTTTGATGGAGAGAACTATGGTTTGGGGCAAAGTTAATAAGATCGCCCAAGAAGTGGTCGCTCTAGCACTAGAAGCTCAATCCTGTGCTTCGGGACAAGGGATCCCAATTTTAGACATTTTTCAAATTTAGGGATCTCTATCCGCAAAATTAGGGATCTAGATCCCCGGTTAATGAGATCCAGATCCCTCTCATCCAAATCATGGTTTTATGGGTGATTGAATTGAGCATCCACCAATGTGGAATTGAGTTTTATTTACATTGGATCACCAACACATTTCGAGTCTCATGCACTGACCACTCCCCCTCTTCCACCACCCATTCTCTCTCTCTCTCTCTCTCTACTCCTACGCCACTACCCTACCTCTCTCTCTCTCTCTCTCTCTCTCCAAGAGCATATTTCTCTAAAAATTCTTAAATCTGAATTGGTTTTCAATATATAGATCAACCAGTTGAAAAGCAATCCCAATCACATTTTGGCAACCCGGGCTTGAAGCTTGAAGGTAGAGCTTTGAACTTGTAAATCACAAAAATAAGCACCATAACATACAAGCTGCTGCCATATTACATTATGGAGCCCATAGATGAAGGAGAGCAGCTGCAAAGCTAAAGCTTACTATGTCCTACCCTGAATCCTTTTCATTTCACCGACTAGATGCTCTATAAGCTTTATAGAATGGACATTTGTCTCTAATGCCCTCTTGTTGATCACATCCCCCATTAAAAAACCTTTATACGTTTACTCTTTCTTTGCCTCAGGGCAGTTTTTTTTTAGCTCGGGAACTAGATAGAGTTTCGCAAGTTGCATGCCCAATCACATGTAACCCAAATGACCCAAAAAAAAGAAAACAAGGACACTGCATTTTCATCAAACACTAGAGCCTTTTTCATGCCTACAAACTAAAATTTGAATCTTCATTTTTTGAAAGGTATGGCTATGTGGAATTCAAGGTAATAAATTCAAAAATTTCCTCTTCACTTTTATTAACATACTAGAAATTTCACTTATATGGGCCACAATACAATGCTGTAAATCAAAAAAGAAAATCCTAAATACAACCTAGGACCCTTCCTTTTACTACCAAATAAACACAACCTAGGAACAATATCCAGCTTTCCACTATGAATTTAAGTACAATATATATTCCTGAAAAATCACAAAAAGTACGCAAATATTATTGAAAATAAATAAAAACAGTTAGAAAGGCTTACTTGACCATGCCTAAAGTTACCCCCATAGGACTTAATAGACCCCACACTCGATTCCCTGTCTGATGGCACACCTTTATCCTTTTGATCTTGCTGGAACTTCAGATATGTGAAGTTTTCATAGGCAATACCTCTTCATCGAGGGTTTTAGAGAGCATGGAAACCTAGCTAAGGTTTGTAGGACCCTTAGGAACAAATTAGGGTGGACTTGAAGGCATAAAATCTTCCTATGGCTGGGTGTACCACTTTTTCTTCTCCGAACAGCCAAAAAATAATTAGGATTTCAATGTGCCACCCTTGTCTTATCAAATTTTGGGTGGCGTGACCCTTTATGGAAAGGAGGAGAGAGAAAAATGAATTTTTAATGACAAGAGAGAGATTAGGGGCTTGGAGGAGAGAAAAATATATGAGTAGAGATAGAAAACCAATGGTGGTTAAATAGAAAAAATTCCCTATCCTATTTGGATTAGATTTCCTTTTCTAGGTATGCTTAATCCCTCTATAACTTCCTACTATCTTTCTAAAATTTGTAGGAAGTCAAAACTTTTATTTCGTCAAAATATACTCCCACAAAGAATAGGAGACAAAACCTTTTTAATTTTAAAAAGATTGCCTAACTTAAAATATTTTTAATTAAAACAAAAAAGGAGTGGGGCATGCCACGCCTATGGGCCTCATGTGGGCCCATAGGCCACACATCCCACCCATGTGAGGGTGGCACATGTGGGGCTGGATCCAAGGGCCCCACATGAGCCCTTCCTTATTCTGAAAATTTTGAAAATGCCTTAAGGATTTTACAGCAGAAATATATTTAAAACAATTCTAAAAAATTCCAAAATTTCCTAGAAATAATTCTTATACAAAAATATAATTTGTAGAAGTGGACTGGTACCAATAGGTCAAAATATGTGACTATAAGGGCACTCTACTCGACCCAGTAATCACGGTCCACAACTGTTCTCGAACCAGCCCAACAACGACCCTTAACCCCACAATCTTATGCAGGGGCTCATGATTGACTTATCAAAGTTAGCCCCATAAAGAGTGGATCCGTGATCCCAGATTGTGGACTTCAGTCCCCCCTCCTTTTAAGAGCAAGTCTAGCATTTGTCACTATAGTGCAAAGGGGGCTCTCTCTATACACATGTACATGTGTCCCTCTATAGGGTTGCTTCTCAGTAATGTGGATGTCATGTGTACATGTCGTGCGGAAATTTATTGAGGCTTTGACCCTTGCTCTCATTAGTCTACAACTGTACATAGGAAATCACAAAGTTTTCTAGCCTACAAACATCATCCATGTGCATCTCTCCAACTCCAACAAGGGATGACTCATTGTGAACTCTTTTAGGTAGTGTCACATGCCAAGGGGTAAGAGTTTTGGACGTAATCAATATCATAAACTACTTAATCCTTGGTCAGTCAAAACACACACTTCCACTGAATTGCATAGACCACTATAAATATCATTTTACATGCTCTCACGGCCTTTAAAGGCCACAAAACTCCAACAATTTTAAGTTTTCAGTTTCACTTCACACTTATCAAACACAATCTTATGATAACAAATAATTAAAAAATATTTTTAAAAAGGGCATTCTTTGTATTTAATGATATTGTAGTTTTTGAATTCAGAAAAAACATTAATCATATCGCTCAATGGACTTCGTTCCCAAGCTAGAGTACCTTAGATAAGTGCTCTTTGGGAGCGCCGCTTCTAAGACAGATGAACCTCGATCCCATATGATTTATCATTCAATCCTGCACAAATTTCGATCACGCTCCCTCCATATTGGGATGATGATCCCTTTAACTCATAGTGGATCATGGTCCCTTCATATTGGCATCACAATTCCTGCAACTCACAGTGCATGGATCTCAATCCATATCCCACAAATCTTTGTGCATCTCTTAATCCCACGGTCCCCATCCCATTATGGATCTGAGCTCATTCCTGATCCCAGTGACTATGGGTTGTGGTTTTTCCAGATGATGCACTTTCTCATGAGAAGAAAGTTATGGGGCTATGTTAACGGGTATACTCCCAGCCTACTAACAAAAATAGATAGTTGCCTTATGACATGGATCATGAATTTGGTTGAACCCAAAATTGGGTAAAACTTTACATATTAGCCTAGTGCCAAAGCCATGTGTGATTACCCAAGGAAAATTTACTCTAAAACAAACATTGCTTGTCCTTAGTCTATCGACTTTGTAAGTCTTAAACAAACTCCATGTGCATGGTTCAAGCACTTTCGGACTGCAATTCTTACAACTAGCTTCATTTAAAGCATATACGATCACTTCATGTTAGTTCATAACACAAGTCATGGCATTTGCATTCTTTCACTATTTGTTGATGATATTCTCATCTTTAGAGATGATTTCACCTCCATCAACGATGTGAAGCTACGACTATACAAACAATTTCAAATGCCGGACCTTTGGACTTCCTATTTTCATGGCCTCGAGATCACTCGCTCTAAGCATTGTATTCATATCAATCAACAGAAATACACACTTGATATTGATTCGCTCACTTAACTGATGCCAAGGTTGTTTGATCGACCCATAGATCATGATGTCGAACTTTTCATTCATGTTGGAGATCCTCTTCCCAGCCCACAATATATAGCGCACTTGTAGACTCCCTCATCTATCTCACGATGACACATCCAGACATTGCATATGTTGTCATTGTGGTGAGCCAATTTGTTTCATATCCTCGACGACCCCATCTCTCAGTTGTTCTCACTAAATTCTGCGCTTATGTTCAAGGAACATCCAATCATGGATTGTTCTTTTCACTCCATCATAATGAAGATAGCGTTGGGGAGGTCATCTAGATACTTGCTGCTCTACTACAAGCTATTGTATATTCCTTGGCTAATATTTAATCATAGAGAAGATCAAGAAATAAGAAAATTATCGGAGTCAAGTACCAAGGCTGAGCATTGTTCTATGTTATCCGTTACCAGCGATATTGTTAGGAATCGTGCTCTTCTTAATGACTTTAATGTCTCCATTTGCCATCCTACACCCTTACGTGCAGATAATCAAAGGGCAATCGAGATTGCCACTAATCGTGATCGCTATTTTAATGGTAAGTTCTCTTTTCCTTATGTTTCTTCTGCTATATGGAAACAGTGAATATTGTCACTTAATCAATGACTCGGAAGCGTCATGATTTTCTTGTGGACAAGTTGATACTCCACTCATGCACGTTTCAGCTTGAGGTGGAGGTAATGACTAATGAGTTTAATTGTATAACAATATGTACATGCATATTTGCTGTATTTTGTCATTATGTATTAGTGCAGGAAATTAGGAATAGTTTGGTCTAAACCAAAATTATACATTGTATATACACCCTATTTGGGTTTCATCTTAATAATGGGAATTCATGAAAAGTTCCATTCCTTTCTCTGTGTTCCTCTCTCTACGATACTACCAAGATATCAAACGCGTCTAATTCTATGAAATCTATCAAGAAGAACCTTAATGTACCCATACATATGAATGTGTATATACTGAATGTACCCATACATGTGAATGTGTATATACTGAAGTAGATGGATCAGTTACTTACCTTCCAAGTATCTAGTAGTTATAGGATATCTTGTACCATGTAACACAACAACTAACATGTCTTGAACAATGCAAGGCACATGATGTTTGACCATAAAACCAAAAGAGATTATCATCTAACTTAGGTTTAGGAATCACGATAAGATGTGGTAAAGTTTTACACCGGCTACCTACTTAACACAATCTACCTCCTTTACCCGGCATTGGGATGGGTTAACGGGAAGTTTAAAGTCCTCACCCTTATTAGAACAATAAAACCAAATAAGATAGATCTACAAATTAGAATTTAGTAGTAGTAGTGTTCAATCCAGTAGCTGGACACTAGAACAGTAAGACCTTTGAGACATATATTCAAATTCCATAGCACGAAAATTTTATAATTCCCTGAAGTTAACTATTAAATTGACAAACTCACAAAGAAAAAAAACAAGAAAAATAATAAGGTCACGGATTTCCTTATTAGTGAAAAGGGAATAACAAAGAAACTTTCATGAATGTGGGAGGAAGCAAAAGTTCCAAACCTCTCACCATGTATCCCACAGCAACCACGAGGTTAAATCTCACTTCTACTATGAAAATACTCAGAACAAACGATGAATAAAAAGCAATAACAAATCATATATAAAAACCCAAAGGAGACCAAATCAAAAAGCATACCTGATTTCTCTCATCCTTTTGAACAGTTCAAGAGAATATACATTATCGTCATCTGCAAAGTAAACGATCCCATCTAGATTGTGACGTTCGATATGTTCAAGGGCAGTGTTGCGCTGATGAACCCCTCTATCTTTTGAAAGTGTCGAATTCTTGTTGCATGTAATGTGTCTATACATTACACCAGTCTTTCTCAATATTTCAGCAGTCTCCATTGATAGAGAAGGCATCTCCACAACTATCCATAACAATGGTGGGGGGACTAGTTTCAGAGTGTGAGCCAAACGATTGAGATGGTAAGCCTGAAAAGCTCGATTATAAGTTGGGGTCACAATTATCAGAAGCTTTCGAGGAACAAAAAGAAACTCCTTAATTAGAGAAGGCCCATAGATCACATCCACGGTAGAATCAAGAAATGATGTCTTTTTGTCTTCCTTTTGGTGTTTAGGCCCAACCTCTAGGCTCACAATTCCTTCTGGTTCTACAGTTTCAATAATCCTTCCCCTCTTAGCAATTTGACTTAAATCTTGCTGGGCATTAACAGGTGGTGACTTGAGCTCAAACAATAAGTCTTGGTGATTTGAAGATAGATTATCAGATAACTCCACTTTGTAAAAAGGGTTCAGACCAGCTAAAAGACCTAACATAAAGCATATAAAAAACTGAAACAGAGCTCTCTTTGAAAAGGGTCCTCTTGTCCTGGACCGATCGAGATGCCTCAAATATCTTTGTGGACAGATACCAACAAGCAAGTCATGAGTGCCACAAAATGCAGGGAAAAATGGCAAGGCATTCAAGGCCCTGATTAGTTTTCCTCCATCATACGAACTAGTCGATAAATGTGAATACTTATAAGATGGGGAAGTAGTATAAAAGGAATCTGAATTCAGGTTGGGTCGATCATAGCGAGCAGGAGAGAGAGTTCTTCGGATCGAAGCCATGAACAGATTGAAAGCTTATATAGACTGGATCCTGAATCACCCACTAAAATTTTTCAATATCCACCATGAAACTCTTTGACCAAAACCCATTTCAGGCCAGAGAAAACCCATAATTCATCACAGAGAAACAGCTCTCTCTGAATTCAGAGCAAGAAGAGAAAACACCCAGACCCCAAATCAATCAGGCATCAAAAATTACCTTTTTCACACCAAGAGAAACAAATAAAGAAGACCCAAAAGAGAAGCCACCGAATTCAACCGTCCTGATATCAAATTCCAAAAAAAAAACAGAAAGAAAGAAAACCAGAATATATGTGAAATTTAATCACCTGACATAGGAAGCTCCAAGGTCCTGCATAACT
This sequence comes from Amborella trichopoda, assembly GCF_000471905.2. The sequence continues at coordinate 301,748 of NW_006499858.1, read as the reverse complement.
GATTGCCGACAATTGGGATCAAGAATTCAAAGTACAAAAACGGAAAGCTGCAAAAGAGTGCTTTACATAAAGCGGGAAAGAAGAGAGAGAAAGTGAGAAACTAGAGAGAGAAAGAATGAGAGAAGTCGTATGCATGTTGCAGGAATTGCGCAGCGTTGTTCGAAGAGTAGAACGCGGACGCACGCGGGATACACGGTGATGATTGAATGCTTTAGTTTAAAGTAGCAGTAAGAAAATGCACCCTTTCATTTTGGAAAATTCGAAACTATCCTTACCAGATTTAATGGGAAGATTTCATGCCCCCCATGACCAAAACCAGGGGCCCATTTGAATCTCTGGGAAAAAATTGTATGAAAAAAGTTATTTATCGTAAAATATATTTCTTATAATATATTCATGCATCTCGACATTAATTAGAGGGTTTTTCAACATCCAAACAACCTCTTTTATGATAGATTTTTGAAGTGCATCTTTAATTTTATATTTTAAAGTTACAACCTTATGTAAATGTTTTCCTTAAACAATCCAATTAAGACATACCTCTAAGTTTTATCATAAATCTAATTTTGATATAAAAATTTTTAAAGATGGGTTGAGAATCTATTTTCATCTCTAATTATAAAATTTTAAACTCTAAAAATAGTTCAAATCAAGTAGATCTATAAACACATGAAAATCTTGAAAATAGATAGGTCAGATAATACATTGTAAGATGCACTATTTCACATACTTGAAATCTTTATTTCTTTTCATATTCATGTATCTCGATTTTGAGATGATCAATTAGAGGGTTTTCCAATGTCCAAACGACCTTTTATGATATATTTTTGATGTGCACTTTTAATTCTACATTTTAAGGTTGCAACCTTATATAAATTTTTTTGTTTATTTTATGTAAAATGTATTTTTGTTATTTGGTTAGCATTTAGATGCATTATGAAAAATACATTTATAGTTAAAAAAATAATTAAATGCGATGAACCTCTAAAGAAAATAGAGAGAATGAAATGGCTAGAGCAAGATGAAAGTAGATAAGAGATTTTATGGAGAGGGACAGCTCAGATAGAGAAGGGAAGGGGAGGAGAAGAGATTGTCCTTTTTGTAGGCCCACCCCTGATGGGTCAAACTGACTTTAGTCAGGGTTCCCTTTTAGACATAGCGGGTTACGTCAAAGTCCAGAAGTATTGATTGGAGAATTCTGTCGGATTGGGCCTGGATTCAGCCACAACCTAATCAAGTTGGGTCAAGCTGACTTAACCCGTTATTACTATTAAAAGTTTACATTTTATATTAGGAAAAGGTTTGTATAGAGAGGCTGTAAACAATCAAAGTATCAAATTAGATCCCACCTCAAAAATTTCATTAGAAGAGGTTGTTTCGAGGTCCAAATATCCTCAAATTGATCATTTTGGCATCAAGATGCATGGACATGAGAAAAAAAATGCATTTCAAGTTTTTGAAATAGTGCATCTTGTAACGCATTTTTAAGCCATCAACTTTCAAGTTTTCGTATATCTGCTCGATCTACATTATTTTTAAGCTTCAAATTTTATAATTACAGATGAATATATATTTTAAGGCTATCACAAAGATCTCCAATATTGAAACCACATCTCTTGACACTATTTGAAGATATGCTTTACTTTAATTGTTTAGAGCCTCGGCTCTATACAAACCGCACCATTTATATTATGAAATATAATAATACATTTTTTAAAAAAATTATCGGTTTAATTTCAACATACCACAACTTGAGGTCCAAGTTGATCCAGATCCAAACTTGGATTTGATCCGGTAGATCTATTAAACAAAGTTGGATAAATTTTTTTATTATTTTTATAAATAAGAAGAATTTAAAACTTCACATAATATTTGTACTTGAGAGTGATATGTAATCTGGTGATGGGCCTTGTGTTTTGGGTCGAATTGTAAATAAATTCATTGGCATAAAGAAAGTCCAAATTCCATAAATTGGTTTTTGTCGACTCAAGTCTCGAAGGTGAGGAGGATTTGGATTTCCCATGTTTTAACTCGTCAAATGCAAAACCAAGCAGCCGGACTGTTTTTATTATTATTAAAATCAGATTGTTATCAAACCGGTGAAGGATTTCATCCAGTCAAAATTAAACCAACACTAACGGGATCAAATTTCAGAAAAAAAATAATACAAAAAAATTAATTTTTATTGAGAATTGAATTAAAAAATCATGAAGAAAATCAAGGTTTTTCCCTCGCAGCTTATTACACCCTTCAAATATAGTCAAGAGTCGTTAAGGTAGTTAATGACGTTTGTGTTTAATGTGTACAATAAACTAGGATCATAAACGTACTGGAGAAAGTGCTAGGAGATATGTCGTTTTGAATTGAATGGAATCGAAATGGTATGGTACCGCTATATACAGTATTGTTTAACCTAAATATAGAAGGCAGCCTAAAAGAAGGTAACAAGGTAAACAAGGCGATTAGGGAAGAGAGAGAAAGAGAAAGGAACGAATCGGGCTTGGGTTAAAAGGCTAGCAGCTGGATTTTCATAGCATTTCGTCTCAAGCTCTATTTCTATTTGACCTTGTCCGAGAGAGAGGAATCAAGCTTGGGTCAAGGCGGTAGTATGGATTTTCATAGCACTACATCTCAAATTCCATTCCTATATAATATTGTCAATGAGAGAGAGAGAAATTGGGCTTCGATATAGGTGGTAGCATGGATTTTCAAAGCACCATATCTCAAATTCCATTCCTACATAACTTGTCAAAAGAGAGTGTCAAAAAAAAAGAGAGAATCCTATTCATAAGAATTTACAAGGCATTTAATCTCAACAGTCATGGATTTTCAAAACACAACATCTCAAATTCAATTCCTACATAACTTGTCAAAGAGAGAGAGTTACAAAAGAAAGAGAATCCTATTCATAAGAATTTCCAAGGCATTTAATCTTAACAGTCACTGCCATGGCTAATATGGGCCCGTTATCTTGTGTGGTGGAAAAGGAAGCCTATTTGAGATCCCTCTTATTCTTATAATCAGTATGATAATGAAAACACCGGGGGATCGAAAACATCCCCGACCATCCAAATTTAATCTAACAGTTACGGATAATTGTGACCTCCTTGGTCAAAATATAGACGGTCTTATTCTATGTTTTCCTCATCTTAAATTACTTAAAATGAATTATTTGGAAACCGACTATAATTTAAGGAAAAGCGTACCATAAGCCTCTGGATTCATAGCTCCCCTAGGGTTTATATATAGATTATGATGTAAAACACATCTTAAATCACTAGGAATACAATTTGTCGTAGATCCATTGATTAGCAGCTCCGAAAATGGTGTTGATTATCCGTTAAGAAATAAAATGAACAGCCCCAAAAAAAAAAAATTTAAAAATACTATTTTAACTGCAGTTTCATATTACCAAATAATGGGAGATGATAAGTTCGCTAGCATCGATGGTATTGCGATGGTGCAAGTTCAGAAATATGACTTAAACTATTGAGCGTGTATATTAGGATCCTTTGGGAGCATATTATACATTTACTCCCACCGGCAAAACACCATCTTTGGATTTTTTCTTATTTTTATTATTTGAAGTTTTAAGATCCATCTAATTATAACTAGATGATTATTTTCAAAGAAGAAAAAAAAAAATGTCGATTTTGAGTTCATAAACATCTAAATCATTTTCTTTAAAAATTGGGATGGTTACAGCACAAAATGATATTTTTCTTCTGCACATGCACATGGAGAGAATTAATTTTTTTTTTCACTTTGAGATTATTTGACAGACTCTAGAGATCACATTCTCAAAATTTAAGATAAAAAAGATACACCTAAGAGTAAGTTTTGCCCAAGGGAGTAGAGGATAGTCTACTCTCATGGGAGTAGGAAATCTTTTGGCTAATCTATTTGCTAAATAATAAGAAAAATTATATTATCAAAAGAAGTGTGTTTGGGCAAACTAAAACCTCATTCCACCACAATTTTACATGGAAACCTGCTGCTTGATTATTTTAGAGAAAATATCTTTGTACTTTTTATTTTTTATTTGTATTTTCATATCTTAATAGACTCAAATATGTTAAATATATCTTGAATATAAAAATCTTACATTTTATATCTTTTAACTTTTAGAAATACTTCTTATTCTTTATTTTCATATCTCAATAGACGAAAAAATGCTAAATATATCTTGAATATAAAAATCTTATGTTTTATATTTTTTAACCTTTAAAAAAAACTTTTATCCACTTAAAATTAAATTTTATTTTTTAAACCCAAACAAATTTAAAAAAAACTTATTCTTTCTTAAAACCGATACTTTTCTCTCTCTTCCTCAACTACTCTCTTCTTCTCTCTCTCTCTCCGTCGAGTCTCCTCAAGAATACCACTATTTCTTCTCTCCCGTCGACGACCTCCGCTCGTGCAAACGAAAGGACGAGAGAGCTTGTCAGTTGTAATGACTCAGATGGAGGG
>NW_006499858.1:266219-287568 GCF_000471905.2 Amborella trichopoda | reverse complement strand
CTCTCTCTCTACTCTCTCTCTCTCTCTACTATATATATATATATCTCTCTCTCTATATATATATATATCTATCTCTCTCTCTCTCTCTCTCTCTCTCTCTCTATATATATATATATATATATATATAGGTTGCACGCTACCCCATATGGCTTAAGGGGTTGCAAGCCCAACTCTAGTTAGGTTTAAAGAGGGACGTAGCCCCAACCCTAATTAGTTTTAAAGGGAGGTGCTGCAAAGTGGCATGCCTCACGGGTTTATAAAGGGGTCTAGAAATGCTAATTGTGCTTATGCTCTCTAAAACCCCAGTTTCTGAGGTATTGCCTAAGGAAGCTTCCCTACACAGAAAATTCAGCAAGGCAAATAGGATAAGAGTGCATCACCCATTAAGAAATCGAGTGTGGGTGTTCTAAGTCCTATGGGGGTGACCCTCAGCAATTCGAATTAGTCTTCCTGGCTGTTTGCTTTATATTTCAGTCATATTTGAATATTTTCTTGGATTTCCAGGAACATTATTTGCATTAATTTGTTAGTGGAAGTTTGTTTTTCATTCTTGGATTGTCTATTCAATTTCGTAGTAAAATAAAAGATCCTAGGTTGTATTTAGAATTTTGTTTTTCATTTAAAGCTGTGTATTGTGGCACTCGTAAGTGGAATTTAGATTTATTAATGAAAAGAAAAGGGAATTTTTTCTGTTTTATTCTCTTGAATTCCACATAGCCACTTCTTTCATGTACAGTGGGCCCTGACTCTGGGCTGCCACTCCTTTTGTATCTTCCATCCCATTTAATACATATGTGAACATTCTCTCTCAAAAAAAAAAAATATCTGGGAAGAATTCCGGCAATCATCAGGAGGGTGAGGCAAGAACATGATTGCAATATTAAATTTCCTTCACCATTTCCCTGGTCTAGACAATACCTCCCGACCACCTTCTGGTTTAAAACATTAGTCTTTTCGTTCTTTTTGACTAAGCTAATTTCCGTTTATATTTTTGGCTAGATATTGGTCATTCATTATCATGAAACATTACTCTATCTTGATACCCATTAATGTTGATGTAACGCAACCGCCATGCAAATGAAATAAGTGAGTAATTATCAATAAAAGATTGAATATAAGCAGCTTTGTCCATTTATATAAATAACAAAGCATCTTACCAGAGCTGGAAAGGTGCCTATAGCTTGAATAACAGTTCTCATGAAAAGCAAAGGTAGAGGGGTTTGTTCAACCTGGGAAACCAGCAATAAGTTTTTAAATCTTTATAAAATGCCTGAAAATCCACATTACTATAGGATCAAAGAAATACATTCGAACATGCATACCATTTGTTTCAGAGCTTTTGCTAAGACATTTTGAGTGAAAACAGTCCGTTGCTCAAAACAAGCAGAACAAGCTTCTGTTATCTGCAAATAAGAAGTGCCATTTACTCCACAAATAAATTAAAAGTTAGGCGACTAAATGAAATCCTAGAGTTTGTAGTGTGCAAGCCTTCTTAAGTGCAATCCCATCTTTCTCAGGATCAATCCCATGGAGGGCAATAATCACTTCGGCAGGCGTTAATGCTGGACCTGTATGAGCCGAGCCCTGCAAGAATACAATACAATAATACTGCGTAAATTTCATAAAATTACTAAAAGCCTATGGCTTGAATAACACAGCTAAGCCATCAAGGAAATAGTGACAGCAATGTGAATGCACCAAGGCAAAAAACTGAAGTTTCATAACTAGGAATTCACACATGCATATGAATCCAGGGTAGATTCAGATGGCTCAATAATGTGGATAATCCTTAGAGATTCAGGGAATATTTTGTGAATTGTTTTCAATTTTTTTTCATTAGACAAGACATCAGTTTGTGAATCAGTTTGTTAAACAAGGGTGGGTTATTGGGGTAAGGAAAATGACCCCAAAAGGGAGTTATTGAGTGGCACCATATCTGCATGGTCAGTAATTGGAGGGGCAAAATTATATTTATTTTGTTGTTTAATTTCAAAGTATGTATATTTTGATTTAGTTTGAGGGTTTTTTTTTGGTTTTTAAGTTTTTTAGGGATTTATAACTTTTTATGTACTATTCATTGTTACTATTCATAGGCACTATGTTCATAAGACTTGTCATTACGAATTGTGTTTCAATTAGGATTTTGGGAATTATTTTAATTATTCTATTGACATTTAATGTCTTTGAACATCAAATTATAATGTACAATAGGTATGTGGGGCCTTGAGTGGGTTATTCCACATGATTTTTAAAATTGAAAGCGAAAGACAAGCTCAGGCTTTTGGAGCCCTAGCTTGGAAATCCTACATTTCTCCAAGTTATTGCTTGGGTTTGACTTGAAAACATTGTTGTTCTTGCTGGTCTTTAAATTTCCCTATACCAATTTCGTATCAGAGCCTAGGCTTTTTCAACAACAAAACCGAGAAACTACAGCCGAGCCTAGGGTTTTTTTATGTTGGGCCAAGTTTGGTCAAATCATCCTAGATCTTCCTATTTTCAGCAAGTTTTGCTGATTATCTGCCAAGAATTTGTGATTTTGGCGAATCCATGGTAACAAGAAGAACCCGTGGAAGGGGGATTTTTATAAATCCACTTTGTGATCCCAGAGATGAAGAAATTGAGGAGCAGGCAAGTTCAACAGCTAACACAGCAGATTGCGAGTATCATTCATGAGTAAGATGGTGATCTACGTAAGAAGATGTCGAGTACCACCATTTTCACCTCCGTGCTCCACGTGAACAGTCGAGTACCACCATTTTCACCTCCGTGCTCCACGTGAACAGTCGAGTGAAGAGGAAAGTGATAGAAGACCTAGACATGTGGGACACAACTCTAGGGTTTTCAATTTGAAGGAGGACATTCTTGATTTTGCCACAGGTTGTATCAAAATTCAACAAATTGTATATTGGGATCTGCCACAAATCTTCGATATATACTCAAATGAACAACAAGATCTCTTAGGAGCTCCGATCTATAATAAGGATCAAGATGAAGTTGAAGATCTCTCCGAAGATGATCTTGCTCGTGAAGAATATGGAGAAATGGCGACAGAGAGATTGATCAAAATCATGGCCTCTGAAGATCTCAAGGATTTCAAAGAGGTGGAACATTCAAGATATTTAAGGCATTGGAATCAAAATACCGAAGCATAAGTGTGGTATAAACTGTAAATTATAGCCCCAGTTCCAGAGAGTAATGAAATAGATATCGAAAAAGCCTCTGAAGGTTAAAAACTTGCATTTGAAGTTTTCGACACAATTTTCAATGCGAGTTCAAGGATAGCCAAATTTGACATGTTTGTTTCGATTCCTTACTATACAATACCAATATCTGTTTCTTGGGTATTTCTCCTTAGCACAAATAATACTTAAACCAACAAAAAAGAAGATGGTTTTGATGCTAAATTCATCGTAAACACTTCAAAACTCGAAGATGAGTTTTTTGCAATTAGGGGAGAATAATGGAGGGAAAAATTTATTCTTGTTTTTAATATTTATTTAATTTCAAAGGATGTATATTTTAATTTAGTTTTAGGATTTTCAAGTTCTTTAGGGATTCTAAGGTTTTTTTATAAGTTTTTATTTACGATGTTTCTATTCTAGGTACTGTTCATGTGTTACTATTCACAGGGGTAAAATTTCCATTACAAATTTTGAATTTAAGTTAGGAGTTTTTGGGTCGAATTGTAAGACGTTAATAAGAAAGCGTCGGTAAGCGCCTAACTTAAATATAAAATTTGTAATGAAAATTTTACCCCTGTGAATAGTATTATACAAATATCTAATGTCTTTGAACATTAATTATAATATGTAAGAGCTATGTGGGGCCTTGAAGGGGTCATTCCATGTGACTTTAGAAATTGAAAGAGAAAGAAAAGCTTAGGCTCTTGGAACCCTAGCTTGGGGTGAGGAGGAAACCCTAGGTTTCTCCAGGTTATTGCTTGTGTTTGGCTTGAAAATCTTGTTGTTCTTCAAATTCCCCTACTCGTTTGATGCCTTCAACTCTAATAACCTTTTAAAAAAAAATTTACCTTTACATGAAAATCTACAAAATATAGTATATGTACGGTCGTTTTTGAAATTCCTATTGGATAATCCATGAATAATTATGTTGAGTTTCAGCATTAGCAAGGGGTGTAGCTTTGGCAATGGAGTTGAAATGCAGATCTCTAAATGAATCTAATTCCATTATATTAGGTGGGTGTATTAGGAGTTTAGTGCCAGTTTTCTTGCTAATCGTTTCTATTAGCTGAGCTTTATGGGGAACAGACGGACGAACCATTTTTTAGGGGGGCCAATCAGGTAGATGCTTTAGTTAAGTATGGAAGCCACAGTTTGGCTAGCTAAACAACTGGATTTTATTTCCTTGCATATAAATTTAGATGTGTCAAATTGCCCTTTTGTAAATCTTGATTTAGTGACTGTTCAGTATTATCAATATCATCTTCATTGGCAACCTCTTCACTAAATTGCCCACAACTAAAAGTTTATGTACACATCAAAGAGAGCCATAGCAAGCATCACACATGATAAAAACTCACATCAAAACAACAGATAAAAACTCGAAATCGAAGTATTAAAATTAGAGGCAAATCTTTACCCTAGACTAGGTGAGAAACAAGCATAAAACAAACATATCCCATTTTGAGTAATTTCAATCCAAACACTATCATACTATTGAAGAATACCTTATGATAACATTAGCATTCCAGGTAAATGGACTCAGAAGGAACCAATATTTCATTATATACAAGAGCTAACATACTTTAGTAACTGCTAAATTCTTGACCCATAAATAATTCACTAAATCACACTGTGTAACAGTTCTGCAATTAAGCTAGAGCATTTTCAAACCACATTTCCACAAAAACCTTTTTTTCTGGCAATTATATAGAAGAATAAAATTAAGTTATAATTACAACTGCAACCTCTGAAAATTTTCAAGATGTGCTTTTTCAATTATATAACAACAATAGCTCTATCTCATCCCCAAAGTGTAACTGGAAAGTTTAACGATACTCACCAACTAAACAAGAACAATGCATTTAACGTGGAAATAAATCTTGTGATCAGCCAGTAGTTTGCTCCAATGCTTCATATTCTGATGATTTTTTATAATGCTTGTTCCATATTCTCAAGAGACAACAATAGCAACATTCATTGGCAATCACGCACACAAGCCAAAATAGTAAACACGAGAAGGCCAAGCCACGAGCATTACTTGTTAGAGTGAAACACAATAAGAAAGAGTACCGAATGGAGGAGCTGTTTTGATAGGCGAACAAGTCATGTAGTACCTGAAGAATTCGAGCAAGAGCAATCTGGAACTTCTCCAGTGGAAGATCGACAAGTCGAGGAAATATAGGCAGAACCTGGTTTCAGAAAACCAAATGAAAATCAACGGGCATTAACATCACATCCCAGAAGAGATAGTCTCAAGTTTCTCACTGCTATTCTCATAAAAGAGTGAGAATACTTGATGATGAAACTCTTGAGATATGAAGCTGCACATGAAGAGTTTAGGAACTAGAAATCAAGGCTATCAAATGCAGAATGTGGTGCGAGGCACTAGGGGAGTTCTATGTGCTATGTGCCTGACATCATGTCTGAGGTGGACAATAGATATAATTTATTTAAAAAAAGATAAAAACTATGAGAATACAAATAATATCAAGTCATTCAACTTGATACAAAGAATAAAATGAACATGTGATTTATGTTATAGTAGGCATTTCAATTTAATATTTGTCCCTAATGTATATGGTTGTCTGAGTCACTGTAAGAGAGTAACAGCAACATTTTCTAACTCCATGGTCTAATATAATTAAAATCAAATAATCTAATTCATTCATCCATCGATCTAAGACAAATTGACGAGCCTTGGTATGGGAATGGGCTTGGCCATTCATTGGTTTGTCTGGGATGGCCCAATTTCAAAAGCCCATCAAGCTCAGGCCTTTAATAAATTCGATTGGCTAGTATTGGTCCTACAAGCCCCTCTAGAAGAGAGAACATTTGGGTCTTTGCCTGCCATGGTCGATGCTCCTATTGTAAAACTAGTGAACAGGTGCAAGGTGGTCAACATGGCTCTAACATGAGAGAGAGAGTCCATGATTTTTAAATAATGGGTATTTTAGGCAGCATAAAAGGTACATAATTAAAAAAATAAATTTATTTTTACATTAACTGTTGTACAGTTATTTGGGAAGAATTTAAATAAGCGTCTCACTCATGAAATCCCAAATAAAGAAAACCTATTCAATAATTCACAATCTTTCACTTCCCCTATTGGCTTCATCCAATATGTTACAAATTGAATTGTATAATGAAAATAATAAAATATCATCACACTAATGACCAAACTATTTTACTTTTGCTCCGACAAAATAACTAAAAAAAAACGGGGTAGATGGTCATATGCCCAAAAATGAAGGTATACCTTAGACTGGAGATTTTGACGCCTCCCCAAATCTAGCGGGTTTTGTATATTTAGTGAGATTAAAGCAACACTTTTGTCCATACAGTTAAAAACTCGATTTTTCGCGGACATTTTTGGCCCCAAAAAGAGTCATTCCCACTCTTTTCTTGTAGGATGGCGTCATCTTAAAAAAAACCCTTGTCACGGCTGCATATGTGGGCTTTGTGCCACCTAGGTGGGTGCATCTTGCATGGCCACCTAGGCGGGCCGCTTTGGTACGGCCCAGGTCTGATTGCTTTGATGTAGCTGCATAATGCATTATGCAGCCGCATCTGAAAACAATGCTGGCCGCACCACTTTGATGCAGCTGCATAACGCATTATGCAGCCACATCTGCTAATGATGCTAGAAATCCCTTTAAAGAAAAGGAAGACTGTCAAACAATAAACAGTTACAAATTCAGTTGGCACCGGAAGTACCACAAAAAAATTTAGCCATAATTGTTCTCAATGCCTTTCAAGTTCTGCCAAAATTACAGAACAAACAGAATAGACATTAGATATGAATCACAAAAATTTGAAGAACTAATGTTCCAGCCAGTAATATTCAACTATTACCAATGAAGAAAGTCCTATCCTGAGGCCTGCCTACTCATGCATTATCATGCTCAGAACATTTACAAAACAAGGATCGCAAAAAGAGCAGTACAGATAAGAACCTCATCTTTTGATAGTAAGGATAGCAATGGGATAAGGACTGCTGCATCCTGCAACATGAGAAAAGGGGCTTGCTAAGTATGAGATAGCAATAATATCATCCAAATGTCTCAGTAAAAATGAGAGAATACCTTCAGTTTAGTCGCATATAAATGCTTAACAGTAGCAATCAGATCAGGAGAAGGCGTCATTTCTTCAGTCAAAATTTGCAATACCTAGCAGTAATACAGCACAAACTCCACATAAACATATAGTAGTTATGAAGATAATGGAAGTTCAACCTGAATGGCAAGAAACAAAAAGCAAATAATACCAGCATTAAAAGATTTTCGCTTCCTGGAGGTGGGTTAGATATAATATGAAGCAATTCTGAATAGGATGGCCCAAGGGTCCTTAAAAGGATAGGAATGTGCCGATGTGCTGCCTGCATCATCAGAATTCTTAAGAGTTAATGACATTAGTTGGTAAAACTGTTCATAGGCCAGCTAAATAATGAGGCAGGACACCCTATTGACTGGATTTAAAAAAAAAATGACATATAAAGCTAACTAGAAATATCAAACCTGCTTGACTGCCTTAGGTGCACGTCCATAAATATCAAATACCAGTTGAAGAAGACTGGGTTTCTAAAAGAAAATGACAACCACATTAAAACCAGATCAAAAGATACAAACTCATTTTGTAACTCACTGAAGTACTCTACCTGTAATTATGAACCTGCTCTAAGTACGAACCTTAGTACATAAAGCAAAGAACAACGACATGCAGCATTGAGCTTGAGACAAGGAAACAACTGGGACATTTCTTGCAACCTTTTCAACACAATCAAGGATATCAGGAGCCGAACTCTGTGACCCACTAGCAGAGGTCTCCTGTTTCTCGACCAGAAGAAAGCAAAATTAATAGAGATATTATTAAAAGTCACCAAAATAGTCCAACCACAGATTGAAATTTCCAATCATAACAAGAAACATCATTGGAAGGGACTGATATATCAAGAGCTAACCGTCAAAGACCATAAATCAGAAAGTTTTAAATAATGGCTTGCCATCCACACTCAGAGTTCAGTAGCACGCATTGATTCTGACTGTAAGCAGGGTACTATAATTGCCAGAATACCAATAATCTTAGCTAAATTCCTAGTCTTTTTGAATAGATAAATTACTAAAATGGTAGGTTTTCCAAATAGAGGAGTACTTGCATGTCCTCCAAAAGATGAAGAAGATGTATGCATGAGCATGCACATTTCCATATCGCAGCCCCAAGATGAACAACATGTACACACAAGCATGTATACCCACATCTTTGAGCGATTTCCCAAAGAAGCACATCACACCCATACACCAGTCTTTCCAAACTACAGTTGCCACTATGTCCCAGATTGCGACCAAGTGTGGACAGATTTTTCCTATCTTAAAAATGTATGTTTCCAAATTGTCATGATAATAATAGTTTTTTATCATTTTATTTACTAACACAAGTATATTATCTGATGAACTGAGTTTAACTATAAAATGTAACATGGCCCAAGTCTTGCAAATGTGATCTTCCTACAAAATAAGACACCATGGAGGTCCAATTGGAGTAGAACTTCAGCTCACAAGTTCTACCGAAACTGACTTGACCGCAATATTCCTCCTAGAGACCACCCTATCAATCTCCACGATATTATTGACGTTCTTAAATTGGACCTACTAGAGATCCCCAAGCCTCACAAGAAACCTAAATTTTCTGAATTTCCTCTGTTTTGATCTAGGCCTAAAGTCCAGCCATCCTATGTTCTTTCCCTTGACATCCCCATTAGCAAATCCCAGAATACCATATTCCCATCCCCATCCAAAAAAAAAAAACTGCATTACAAGTTCCATGCCCCTGGCAGCTATGCCAGCTCAAATCTACAGGAATTTAAACATATATACCAATTTAGACTCAAACAAAATATGCAAACATCAGAAGATCCATGCCAGAAGGAGCAGAATGTTCAGCCTTCTAGGAGGTACCAAAAAAATTATCACCTCCCACCCACTTGAGAATAAGCTATTCACCTAATTTAGTAGATCATACAACATATTGGAAGCATCTTTTGCTTCCCACTGTTGTTAACTTGAAGTCTCATAAAAAGATCAAATGGTAAAGCAGCAGGAAATGGGAACAATGATAGAAAATTAAATACAAAGCACTGTCAAAAAAAATGTCTGATTGTCAATAGTAAAGTATGACCGGTTTAAGAAGTAAAACAGATAGCTCTAGGAACATTCTGAACTAAATAAAGCATGCTTCCTCCAAAATAATGCTAATAACACTTGAAACCTTAACCAACAACGCGAGAAGGAACGTTCATCCACCTCCATAGAAATGATACAAACTTTAAGACTTCATAGGGAAGGAAACATACCTCTGTTTGCAATCTTTGTTCATTGGGGTCCAAATATGTGCTTTTACCATCTGCCACTGGCTCACCGTCAACAACAGAGAACAACATATTTGTAGCAAAGTGCTCAATATTATCAGATACGTAGCTCAGGTGATAGAGTTTGTTTGCCACCTGTCCAAACAGAGAACAATGGGCAGATAGTAGATGTTCAAAATCCTTCATGTGATATGAGAATTCCCATGCACATCCAATAAATAATCTTGAATCACTAGTGAGGAAGTTTAAAACCATAAAATGCTTGACGAAAATGAGTCTCCATTGCTTATCAATAGTTGCATACCAAACGAATAGCCTTGGCTCTCACATCATCTTGTGAGTGCACCGCACACTGCCACCAGAAGCCAACCTTAGTCATCACCAGGATGAAAAGGAAAAACTAATACTTGAAGAAAAAACATGACATATAACATAACCAGTTCATAGCTAATGGAAAAATAAATACCATAAGGATTTGTGCATATGTTTAGAACTCTTCTTTTCATCAATTAAAACGGTCATAAACCAAAAGTGGGAATTCCAAGAAAAAGAATACACTCCAACATAAAACAACAAAACTTTATATGCAGTACAGTGGCTTGCTCTGATGCAACATTGGGCAAGCCATGTCATAGATGGATCCTCCAGGAAAAGGGTGGTGAACTCAAATTTTAACGGGAGAAAGGGCAATCCAGGGGTGAGGGAATTGGGGTCCACTGAGGGGGGAGCACTTTAAAGTCTTCCTCCAGGCTATAGATGTATGTTATTCTTCCTATGCAGAAATGGGAGCTAATATGTTTTAAGCTCAATCTGAGGAAGGCAGAGCGCCTGCTTATTGTTGAAGGTGATGGTATGAATTTGATCAGGTGGGCTGCAGTGTTGTGTACTCTGCCTTGGTCGGGAAGGGAGAAGGATAATACATGCTGAGAATGAAGACATTACTCGTGTCTTTTCATGATGTTTTTTTTTTTGGACAAGGTTACATAGCAATGGAACTTGAGACAGCGCTATGAAAACCCAGCTGCTACCGTCGTGACCCAAGCCTGATTCCTGTCTTTTCATGATGTTCTTTAACACTGTTAATGACGACACAGATGCATTAGCTAATGGGTTAGTTTTAAAATCTCAATCGAGTTGGATTTTGAGGGTTATTCATATGCCATCTCAGAATCTCTCTTGGTGCACTCCATTTGGGTTGCTTTCATATTATTATTTTTTTGAGAAAGGGTTGCTTTCAGATTTTTTAAAATAACTATTAAAATCTTTTGTTACTGAATACAAGGAATGAAAAGAAAGTTGCCCCTTTTTGGTGAAAATTGACCTTGCAGGTCGAATGTAGTTTTACTTATATTCTAGAACACATTTTATAGGTTATATGGCAATCCCATGAATATACTTAACTTTTATTATCTATTGTTACCTGAACAAAGACATACAATACTGGGATTGTTTCATCATAAGCCATACAAACTGTTTATTAGAAACAGCCTACAAGACAATAGCTCTAAAGATATAAAAAGAAATAGAAAACTCCAAAAACCCGCCCTCTATGTGCACAAGAAACAGAACTGATAGAGCATAGGACATCATGCTTCATATATTAAAGATGTCTACAAGTACGCTTTGCAACACCCTGTACCTTCAGGGCGATATCCAGGCACACTTGCCGAACAAGTGGGCGCCCCAAAATCAAGCTCCATACAGCACCAAGGCCTTGAGTGACCCGGTCGCCATTGCGCAATTCATTTCCTTGGTGGTCAGATGCATCTGGTTGGCAAAGATTCTCTAACAGTTTCAAAGCAGAGGCAGGCAAAAGCGGTACTTCACCAAGTAATCGACTGAGGGATTTATCTGATGCTGGCAAGGAATCACGTAAAGCCTTTGCCTATTAAAGAAAAGAAACCTAGAATTAACAGTTTCAACCAAAAAAAAAGAAAGAAACGAAACCTAGAATCAAAGCAAGGGCAGTTGAAGAAATTAAGCCTGATGCATTTTGGGTAACATGAGACCCACCACAATCAAGAGAAACTTTTCGTAAACTGAGTCATCAAAAGAGAAATCAGTTCCCTCTTCAGATATCATAACTGAATGAAGATGGTAAAGTACATGCATTACAAGCTCATGTCCCTGAAAGAATTAACCCCAAAGATATATCAGCATCAAGATAGCTAAAGCAGAACATTGGAAAATCCTCCAATCAAGTAAGAACAATAAAGAACGAGAAGGCTCTAAGAAGAAATTAGTAACACACAAGAGCATTCTCATGTAGATTATGAGACAAATAGATTAATTATGTTAATAATTAAGCAGCAGAAGATAACTGCACTATAGATTAAAATTACGAACAGTGAAACTACATAACCATGTATAATCCTAAAGCATCCAACATAACCTGCATAAATAACATGTGCAAAGCATATAAACAGCTTTACAAGTCCCATAGAAATATTCTGCATTTCTGCTCCAGCATTATTTGCAATGTTTTAACAAATCCTAATAGAGTTCACTAGATCATGCTTAAATGCATACTCACTGAATTTGAAATCCTAGCAAAAATTGAAAAATAAAAAATCATCCAAACGGGAAGAAGATCAAACCAAATGAAGAGTGCAACCCATCAGAAACGTCCAGCACATACTGCTTCCAAGGAATGACAACCATTGGAATCAACAGTACCATTCAATCAAAAGAACACAGAACATATCCGATCACCATCTCAAAGCAAAATAGCTAGCTAAAGAAGAAATACTATGATTTAATGACCACTGAGTGGGTTGCATATCTACAACCACCATACAGAAACAGGCATAGTTTGGCAGCCAACAATCAGCACAATAGGTTGTGTAGTCAGTAACTAGACAGAAGTTTATTGCTACTAGTACAGATGAAAATATAAAAAATTTACTAGTAAAATCCTCTGGAACCTCGGGAACCAGCTCACTGAACAAATGGATTCTTTCGGAATAATGTGAAAAGAAACTGCCCCCAGCTTCAAATGAAAGAAATAAATTCTGAAAATAGAAAGAAAGAGGAATTGACAGAAAATGTTTCAAGAATTTAGAATAATATCTTCAAAACTGGATCCAGAGATAAGAATCTGGTATCAGTTTGAACAAAAAATTCCTGTCCAACCTAGAAAAAATGAACAGTTTCAGTCCTAAAAAAATGAAAATAAAAAACAATTATCAGAATGGCCCATCCAATTAATGGATCAACCAATACAATCAAATCGGATAGTTCTCAACAAACTGTCGGATTCAGATATACAAGGTATGTCCATCTGGGAGGAGCCATTCCCAATTTTATTTTGCACCAAAAAAATATTTTTTGAGTAAAGAGTGTGGTAGGCATTCAAGACAGAAAAATAAAAAAGGTTCTCATATTTCAAAAAATTTCCTCATCAATTAGTTATTTAGTTCATTTACAAATCTGTATCCCTAACTTGCTTATTCGATATTTAAGTAGCTCATATTTTAACGTTTTGATTATCATATAAAACTTTTTTATCCCAATTATTTGCTATCTTATTTTCCCCAATTATGATCGTAGTATCACCAGCATAACCAGACTGAAGCAACAGTCAGACCAGAAAAAACAGACGGTCAATTTTTTTTGTTTAATAAACATAACTATGTTTTGACAGCAGCCACACATTTCACAATCATTACATTCAATATCAATGCTCAAAACTTTCACATAAAAAAGCAAAAGGACACACTTTTTTATCTGAGTGACAGAAAATCTGAAGGATGTTTGTCCATTCTCTATAAGACTTGGATGACCAAATGAAATGAAAAATAAGCACAACAGAAGGATCAAATTGTAAATGTTATAAAAAACTGTAGACATTATTACTTTCATCATGAAAAAGGAGACTCCTTTCGCCGATAAGGATACTACGTTTCTTGAGCCAACCCACCATATGCTTGTCCAGTATAGGGGGTGAACCCACCTTGAGGAGATGGGGTGAACTCACTCTTAGATCCTACCTCAAAGGAGCCCCAGGAGGATGAAGATGAGATCCAGCACATCAACCGCGGTGGATCCTACCTCAAGGAGATGTTAGAAGAGATGGGTTTCAGCTACGCTAGACCTGCCATCAATCTCTCGTAAATCCTTTGGAACAATGTGTTGTGCGCAGAAGCTCTAAACCCGTCGGGTTGATTTTTGGTAAATAAAGTACGAGAAAAAAGAATTGACAAAAATAAACGACAAGCAAGAAAAATAAAACATGAAAGAAATAACAGAAAAAAATAATACCAAGATTAACGTGGTTCGTCACATATGTGACTACATCCACGGGCGAAGACGATCGATGTTTTTCACTAATCAATGAGAAAGAAAATTACAAGAGACTCATACCTGAGAGAACTAAAGAAGAAACCCAATCTCTCACAATGCCTCTTTCTCTACACTTTTCTCTCTCTACAAAACCCCCAAAAGTTTCTCTCTATTTTTCTAGAACTCTCTCTACAATATATCCCAATATAGAGAGATAAATAGACCAAAGAGCACCCCACGTGATGGCCCCTACTTTTTCCCATGAGCTTTCTATCTCTACAAAAGTAATTGTATAAAGAGAGAATAAAGCCCCCCCAAAAGTGGTACGTGAGGTCTCCCACTTTTTCTTATCTTTATCAAAAGATAACTTTATCCATATCCATATGGACAAAAGGCCCCATCCTTATATAAGTAGGACTTATTTATAAAACAAGATCCTACATAATAGGAATTATCTAAAAGCTAGGAAACCCAAGTTAAAGGGAAACCAATCCCATAAAATAGGGATCAAGAATTCAAGACAATTATCAACAAATCGCCACTTTGGCTTGAATTCCAAAAGAGATTCCCATCGACCGTCTTCTCCACACGCTCCCCTACAAGCGCTCACCTTGGCAACACATTAGTCAAGTCCAAGCATAGCGTGAACTTTTGTAATGGAACCGGCTTTGTTAACATATCTGCATCATTCTTCTGGGTGTCAATCTTCAGTAACAAGATATTACCTTCAGCTATGTTCTCACAGATAAAATGGTATCAAGCATCAACATGCTTCATCCTTGCCAAAAAAAGAACACCAAGATTAACGTGGTTCGTCACAGATGTGACTACATCCATGGGCGAGGACGATCGATGTTTTTCACTAATCAATGAAAAAGAAAGTTACAAGAGACTCGTACCTGAAAGATTTAAAGAAGAAACTCAATCTCCCACAATATTCCTCTTTCTCTATACTTTTCTCTCTATAAAACCCCCAAAAGTTCCCTCTATTTTTCTGGAATTTTCTCTCTACAATAAATTCCAATATAGAGAGAAAAATAGACCAAAGAGCACCCCACGTAATGGGCCCTACTTTTTCCCATAAACTTTTTCTCTCTACAAAAGTAACTTTTGATAGAGACAACAAAGCCCCCCCTAAAAGTAGTACATGAGGCTCTCCCACTTTTCCTAATTTTTATCAAAAAATAACTTTATCCCTATCCATGTGGACTCAAAGCCCCATCCTAATCTAAGTAGGACTTATTCATAAAATAAGATACTAAATAATAGGAATTATCTAAAAACTAAGAAACTCAAATTAAAAAGAAACCAATCCCATAAAATAGAGATCGAGAATTCAAGACAATTATCAACAAATCTTGTTCTTGTATGTGGTGAACCAATCCCGATGAGGGCACATATGATAAGAACATCCTGAATCAAGAACTCACGAGGGTTTAGAGTAGTCACAATTTGTCGAGACTGACAACACATTACCTGTTCCATTTACCGAGCTTCCATCCACTATATTGGTTGCTTCAGAGGCTCATCTTTCTTTCTCTTTGAGTTTCCAACAATCTTTCTTAATATGCCCTTTTTTCTTGCAGTAATTGCAATACATATTACTTTTTCCTGGTCAGAATTTGGATCTGGACCAACCCTGTTTTTCATGTCTCTTTCCACTTCTCTCAACAGATCTCCCTCTACCCACTAAACCATCTGCATGTGATTGAGCATTATCTTGTCTCACGGATAAAATGGTATCCGACATCAACATGCTTCGCCCTTGCATGATATACTTAGCTCTTTGCCATATGTTGATAATTGTCTTGAATTCTTGACGCCTATTTTATGGGATTGGTTTCCTTTTAATTTGGGTTTTCTAGTTTTTAGATAATGCCTATTATGTAAGATCTGATTTTGTGGATAAGTCCTACTTAGATTAGGATGGGTCTTGAGTCCACATGCATAGGGATAAAGTTACCTTTTGATAAACATTAGGAAAAGTGGGAGAGCCTTACGTAGCACTTTTGGGGCGCTCCATTCTCTCCATATAAAGTTACTTTTGTAGAGAGAGAGCTTATGGGAAAAAGTAAGGGCCATCACGTGCGGTGCTCTTTGGTCTATTTTTCTCTCTTTATTAGAATGTATTATAGAGAAAGTTCCAGAAAAATAGAGGGAAACTTTTGGGGGTTTTGTAGAGAGAGAAAAGAGTAGAGAAAGAGGCATTGTGGGAGATTGGGTGTCTTCTTTAGTTCGCTCAGGTATGAGTCTCTTGTAATTTTCTTTCTCATTGATTAGTGAAAAACATCGATTGTCGTCGCCCATGGATGTAGTCACATCTATGATGAACCACATTAACATTGATTTTTTTTTTTGTTATTTCTTTCCTGCTTTACTTTTCTTGCTTGTTGCTTGTTTTTGTCAATTCTTTTTTCTCGTACTTTATTTCCTAAAAATCAACCCATCAGGTTTAGAGCTTCCGCGCACAACAAGAAATTTCTCCACGTCGAACTTTACATTCGAAAGCTTAACCGCCATATCGATAACCCCAAACCGGGCTCTTCAATAAGAATGATGAAAAAATTTATTTAGCAAAAGATGAAGATTTTATGAAGCTAAACAATGGATGTTGACATGGTTAGTACGTGTTTTTGATATCAAGGTGGAGATTGTTGGATTTGGTGGTATCCAAAATCACCCACATTAGAAAATATCATATTATGTGGGATTAAGATTAATATCATATTATGTGGGATTAAGATTAAGAATGATATTGATAAGTTTCATAAAGGAAATAGAAATCCAAAAAGATTAGGACTCTTGGATGGATATATCTCTTGGTATTGAGATATATGTAATTTATATAGGAAGTTTCCTATTATAGTGTGGATTCCTAATCTTATATATATGGGATGAAAGCGTAGAGAATTTGTGTCCTATTTGGGTCACCATATGGGAATGGTGGTTTCCTCTAGAGAGAGAAGGGGGCAGGGCCTTATGTGTATAAGATGCAAGGTTTCCTCTTAGAAAGAAGAGAGCTTCCTATGGAGTGAAATATTGATGGTGCCTCTTGTAGACTCCTGAAGATTGAGAGGCTTGTTTCTTGCAGAGAAGTGGTTCTCATAGAGATTTTGAGTTGTTTCCCTTTTTAGTTAGAGAGAAAATCAATTTCTCGTTGCTCTCACGTCTCTATCTGGTGTTATCGATATTGGTTGCCATAAGTAAAGAGAAGGAATGGTACATTTCAAAAAAACATAAAGTAAAGAGATGGAATGGAGAGTGGTTTAAAAGGTTTTGCTCGACTAGGTCTTGTCGAAGTTAGAGAGGTAACTCCATGTCCCAAAATCTTTGATGTAACTTTCATTGGTATAGTGGATTTCCGTTTGTCGTGCCCGTGGATGTAGCCCTTCTGGGGTAAACTATGTAAATCTTTGTGTTCTTGTGGTATGTGTTTCATAGTTTATTTCTCATATTTTATTTACCAAAACTCAACCTGTCGGGTTTAGAGCTTCCACGCACAACACAATGTAGGTTAGGTAAAAGAATAAGTGTATCCCCAAACTCCTTAACCTATCAACCAACATAAACTACAATGCTTGAAACCCTCAGAGTCCGAAATCTTTCCACTTTCCTAACACCCAATCTCGCCGGTAACAGCCTTCATCCTCCCATCCTCTCCTCATGAGTATTCTTGCATGGAACATTCAAGGATCGGCGATTTCCAAAACAAAGCAACCATTCTCATTTTCTCTACCCAATGAACTCTAGACACCCTTGCCATCTTAGAAACCAAAGCCCCTACCTGTCAACTTTCCAATATTAGAAGCATCTGATGTAAGACAAACCAGCCAGTAGTTTTCCTTAGAAGCTTTAGAAGCCTTAACAGGTATGTGGGTCATCTGGGACCCTTCCATCCATACTCTTTGTTCCAGCTCCACATGCTTTACTCGATAAGCGTTTACCTCACCAAAACCATCGATAAATTCTTGTGGAAATTGATGGCAGTTTATGGACCCAATAGACCCAAATCTCAAGTAAGCCTTCTGGAATGAGCTCAACACGGTGGCCATTCCTTGGCCCCTTGATGGAGATTTTAATCGTTTTCAAATGGTTGTACAAGTCAAATCGCAACTCAAAAATCATTGCATGTATGACCACCTTCTAATATTTCATTTCACAAAATAGTCTCATCAACATACCCCTTGATTGCTCCAGTTATACCTGGTCCAACCACTCCTCCAACCCAACCATCACCAAACTAGACTGCTTTCTAATATCCTCGGAATAGGATGATCGGCTCCCTCGCATCCACTCATACTCCATGGGAACACCAACTTCTGATCACAAACTCATTCTTCTAGACACCATACATTTACCCTAGGCCTTACACCCTCCAGGTTAGAATTAGTCTGGCTAGGAGACCCTTCTTTCGACAACATGATTTGCAATTGGTGGTCCACCTTCCCTGTCCACGGTTGGGCAAGGTTCAAAATCCAAAAGAAGATGTGTTTGCTCAAAAATGCAATTAAAAAGTGGAGTCGAACCAACCCTATCAACTTTAGAACCCTCCCTTCCCAAGGAACTTGAAGATCTTGACTCTTCTGAAGAGACCAGACATCTCTTCATTGTTGATACTCAAAGGAGAAAGGATGCCAAATTCAAGTAGCTCCAAACTCTCAAAAGGAAATCAAAGATCCAACGTCAAGTGGCTGGCAGTGGGCAACAATTACCGCTTTCTTCAAAAGTGCAAGCTAGAGAAGTCAAGCCAACTCCATTACCCAAGTTTTTGTTAATCAAAACTATTTGTCGAACCTAATACGGTAGACTCTTCCATCATTTCCTTTTCTCAAAATCTGTTCTCAACCAGATCCGGGCCTAGTACGCACTTTGCAGACCTCTCTTTCCTACAGAAAACTCCAACTTTGCTCTATGGCTTGAAAGACAATTCCAAGTGGAGGAAATCTCACTAGGTAAAAGACAAGGCATTGAGCCATGATGGCCCCCTGTTTGTCATTTTCTCTAGATTCTAGGATCCATTTTCCCTGATATCTTAGCCCTTGCCGATGAATTTTACTACAGGCACAAGCAGCAAAGAAATGAACACCACTTTCATTGCCCTCATTCCTAAAATTGAGGGAGCTAATGGCATCAAAGATTTCAGACCCATAAGTCTCCTCAATTCAACTTATAAATAATCTCCAAGGTCCTTGCATCGAGGCTAAGAACTATTCTAGAACAGGTCATTTTCCAAAACAAAGTGGTTTTGTTATAATAGACAAATCCTTGAGTGTGCATGTGTTTCTCACGAAGCCTTATATTACAGGCACTAGACTAAAAAGTTTGAACTTATCTTGAAGCTGGACTGGGAAAAGGCTTATAACCATGTCGCCATGTCGACTAGTCAATCCTTGACCAAGTCTTACTCAAAATGGGTTTCCGCTTGGAGAAAATGAATCCATGGGTGCATATCTTCCACCTTTCTTAATTCTTCTTAATGGCTCCCCTAAAGGACATTTCTTCCCCTCCAGAGGTTTAGGACAAGGGGATCCCCTTTCCCTTTAACTCTTTGCCATTGTAACCCAAATCCTCGGAAGATCTATTTTTGACTTTACATGAGAGGCACGCTCTCTAGTTTCAAACCCGCAAACGATGGAGCTGAAATTTGCGATCTCCAATATGCAGACTGGTCTTTTGTGATGCTACCACCAATCAAATTGACAACCTCAAGCTTTTTCTCATATGCTTCAAAATGGCCTCCAGTATGAAAACCAATATGTCCAAATCTAAATTGATGGAATTGGATGTGTCTGATAATCAACTTGCTCTTTTGGCGAGTAGATTGCGCTACAGTACTAACCATTTCCCAGGTAAGTACCTAGGCATTCCCATGTGTTTCGGCAACCCCAGAAAGGCTTTATAGGACCCCAGTATTTAAAAATTCTAGAAAATACTTGCTCTTTAGAAGGCAGGTACCTCTCACTCAGAAAGACAATAACCGTAAACAAAGCTACCCTTGTCCAATATCCCAATCTATGCCATACCGTACTTCAAGATGCCTGCCAGCATCACCAACTCTCTTGAAAGACTAATGAAGAACTTGCCTTGCTCTAGCGAAACCACTACTAATAAAAGTCACTTTATTATTCAGGATAAAGTTTGCATGTCCAAAAAGGCGGGCGCCCTGGGCATTTGTAGTCTCAAACTAATAAATTTGGCCTTCACTGGCAAATGGTG
The DNA here is from genome assembly GCF_000471905.2 of Amborella trichopoda. The sequence continues at coordinate 267,528 of NW_006499858.1, read as the reverse complement.
GTGGCGCTTCCCCACCGACTATAACATTTTATGGCTTCATGCACCCGTTTAAAAATATGGCACTGATTTGCTGGGTGGTTTCTTGAGAGGAAACTGAGATCTGCAGCCTCCTTTGGATTTTTCAAAAACTTTTACTATTGTCGCGAGCTTTTCATGAGTTTTGTAAGGGTTCCAAGTAAATTCTACAGAAAAAGTTCTCTTTTAGAACCACACTTTGATAGTCAACCATTAAACTTGGCCAAATTTTTTTGTCGTTGCTATAAACCCCACCGACAATGTTGCTTATAATTTCTACCAAAACGATAGTAACCAAACCCAGACACCCAATTTTAGAAAAACACTCCAAATCTATGAATTTGATGACCTAGTAGCTCTCCATAGCCTTCTTGCCTCTGTTTTCATCATGAGTTCTGGTGTGAAAGGGCAATATCGGCTAAGGCTCATCGGGTTTCCTTAAAGTGGCCTCCTTTTGTAAACAACTCAACCATACCTCCTCCCACCCTTTGTCCACTCACAATAAAGCCTGCCTCATCCAACACCACCCACCCCCGTCAAAAAAAAGGAGCAAAAAAAATTTAGGCCCTCACATGGCTTGTCATCTCCAACTAGAAGTTAACTTTAGACCAACTAAAGTAGAAAGGATTCATCCTTGCAAACAAATACCCACTTTGCAGAAAGGAAGAAGAATCCCACTCTCAACTTTTTCTTCACAGCAAATTTGCCTCCAAAGAATGGAACAAATGATAGGTGTCAGGCGCGGGTGCGCTCCTAGGAGCAGGAGGCGGCGCCTGCTCAGGTCCAAAAACCCATGGATTGTTGGAGCATGTGGTACAGTTCTTCATCCGTGTCACAAGGAAGCATGATTCAATGAGAAAGGAGTTGCAATAGTAAGTTTTAAGGGATCGCGAATGAGGGCTCACAATACCATTGGGCACAAACCTGAATCAATGCATACGAATACTTGTCGAATAGAGAAAACGTCATATGCACTGCATCATACACTTGCGAACCGCAGTTCAAACCCACTGGGGACGAGGATCACAATATAGGGATCCACGTTCCAACCAAGATCCCTAACTGGAATCATGGGTCGACGTTCCGGAGCGGGTATGTGACCTTTCCTGCAAGGTTCCAGCAACTATGGGACCAACATATTAAAGAGTTCGATTTGCAATGGGTCACCCCACACCCCACGTTCCATCATTTTCTGCTCTTATTTCTTCCCCCCCCACCCACCCACCCCACCCCACCCCACCCACCTCCTTCGGGACGCGCCTCCACTACCCGACGAACTCTACGTACGTACCTA
>NW_006499858.1:247006-266199 GCF_000471905.2 Amborella trichopoda | reverse complement strand
ACCCACCCCCACCCCCACCCCCACCCCAACACCTTCTTGGAGAGCCTCCATCCAAGAGAATCTCTAGTCCATTTGGGGGAAACCAAACTCGTGTATCTTCCGGGAAGCCAAAAGTAGTGCATGAGCTACTACACAAACAGTCAGAGACCTCATGATTTTCTGGAGAAACAATGGCAAGCTTCTCAAGGGCTTCCCCAAAACAAACTTCAAATCCAACTGGAAGGACATACTTCAAATCAACCAACCAGTCACAGTCCAAAGTATGAAATCCTCCCACTAAGGGATCCTATAGGTCAACATAGATGGTGGAATTTTCAGAGACTAGGAAAGGACCATCATAAACTATTTTTCCACCCAAATCAGTTTTGGTGGTTCCAAAAAAGCAGAAGCAGATGCCCCTCTCGAAGCTCTCATGAGCCAACCTGAGTTGGGGCAACCACTTGCTTGTGGAAGAACTCCAAAAATAATCGTGCTTTTTTTTTTTTGGGTAAATCAGTGGGGATAACAAGCCCCTACCCGTTTTGTTTTTATTAATGAGAGGAGAACATGTACGAGAAATTAACCATGTCTTTCCAGAGGGACATTGGCATTATCCCGCGAAATGAAGGGAGTGACAAAATCATGGGTCGGCCCCGCCAAACTGTGGCTTGTGCCATGAATGCCGCCTGCTTAGCAAGGCAATCAGCAGTCAGATTCACCTCCCAAAATATATGCAATATCTGCCACTGGTGATCTGCAAAGGAGTAGAGCTTTGCCCTACAATTGTGGACAAGAGGATGCGAAGCCTCCATAGGGGAGAGCGGTGGTAGGTGAGTGAGTCGACTAGCAACTTGGAGTCACTCTCAATGATAAGAGGACGACAATCCATCTCATGCGCCAAGGAGATGCCACGATCCAAGGCTTGGAACTCAGCGGCATTATTGGAGCTGGTGCCAAGAGGGACAGCAAAGGCCAAACGAAGCCACCTGTGTCATTTCTGATGATCCCCCCACATCCCACGATGCCTGGGTTGCAAAAGGACGAGCCTTCGATGTTTAGTTTAAAATACCATATGGGTGAGAGAGACCATGCAATTGGGACTGGGGTGGAGGGGGGGGGGCGATATGCCACTTAAGCTTCAGGTTTGTAGAAATATGAATCTCAGAGGGGTGGAAAGCCCAACCCTTCCCATCTGCTAACTTGCTCACAAAATGAATGATGCGCCCCAAGAGGTGCTCCTTAAGGGTCCTTCTCCCCTCATGAATACGTGCATTACGCTCGACCCACAAGTGCCAGACAGTGGTAGAGAAGGTGGAAATCCAAATGTTCTTCACACCATTAGATCTGAACTGGAACTTTAGCCACTTTGTCATCATCATGATAACAGATTGCTCGAGTGGTATGCATTTGCCAAATCTCTAAAGTATGGATCTCCAAAGCACCTTCGAAAACACACATTGCATAATGATATGGTCAGATGACTCTTCCTCTTGGAGGCAGAAGGGGCATCCAGAGACCAAAGGGAGGCCCCTTGACTAGAGGAGGCTCGTGGTGGGCAATCGAGCGTGCAAGGCAAGCCAAGTAAACCACTTTGCCCTAGCGTGGGCTGGGGTTTTCCAGAGAGCCCTTAAAGCTGGTTGTATGGGCGCATTTTGTCTGATGTGGTCCCAAGCATCACTCAAAAACGTTCTTTCTTGAGCATCTTGCAATTCACAATCCCTTCGTGAGTAACCCATGTTTTTTACCACATTTATGAAAGCCATTTCAAGTTACTTCTATCAGACTTGGCAGGAGGCAAAGTCAATAGATGATTCTCTGAAAAAAAGGAAGCCGCCCTCGCAATCACATCTTTCTTGCTACAATTTGCAAAAGTGTTTTCAATCTTTAATTTTGGGTAGACCACCACTATATGGGATCCCTACCTTAGCGATCTCTCACTCCATGTAATCTTCTCCTTGGTCCTCCACGATTATCGTGGTTCGTACATCTTCCTCTCTCTTGCTCCTTCCACTTCTTCTCCCTCCCTCTCCCGCAACGGCCACCGCCCCACCCCCCTTCCTAGGGAGAGCGGAAGGACCCAACTTTTCCTCTCTGTCCACCCCCTCCTTCTCTCTCTCTCTCTCTAACTTTCCCTAATTCTCTCAACTTTCTCAGCTCTACTTCCATACGCTCTCCCTGTCCTACCCTCGCCCCTCTTTATTCCCAAACCACCATCTTCTATCTCCATTATTTTCGAGACTTAGGGTATGTTACATGACTTTTTGATTGATTTTTAGATGGTACAAATATGAGCACCTAGTATGTAGGATGCCTACACCCACATCTCAAGGGGTTTTATAAAAGCACATATAATGTATTAATATATTGTAGCCAGTTCTTCAAAAACATAGGGGGTGAAACTATTGTTTGCCTGGCCAGACAAGGAAGTCCAGAGTTAACATAGTTATTTGATTCGCATGATATCAGAATAGATCAATGCGCTACTAACTACAAAGCAAGAACATATTGAATCAAACGTGAGAAAATGAACCTAATCCTTAGAATCTGACGGCAAAAATTCCACATTTTTCAACTTTCAACCAATTAGACCACAACAAATTGAACATACAAGTGAACATGTGTTCCGCACACATATAATGAATCCATAATCAGTCATTCTTCCTTTTGAATTTAGAATTAAACATGCTCCTGGATTTTCCTTTTGATACACTCACATAAAGTGGAAACCGGAAATACTTTATGGATGCTAATTAGAAGAGTGGACATCTCAGAAGATTCAGGGAATCGTCGGACTGGGATCATTTTACAAGGCTCTTGGGGAAAGGGGAGCAACCCGACCCTAGCCGGCAGTGCGTCAAGGATTCATGCCTTTCGTTAGCCTACCTGCCTAACATAGCAATTGTATGGTGGAGCCCCTCCAGCTTAAGGGGATGGAAGATCCCTCATTCCTCGTATTAGCATTATGTGCCAACAGAAAGCCAAGTGACATGACCATCTTCTCATTCATTGATGATTTGCTAAAGAAGTGCATGACACCTGCTTCTGCATCTGCTTATATGACAGGATGGCTCTATCTATCATCTTCTAAGAAAGGGGTAGGTTGCTCTGGCTGACATTTAAACTAACTGTTGTTTGAGGACTTTAAATGAAGCTTAATGATTATATGTAGAGGGACAACATTCCAAGATAAAGTGTTCAAAAATCATGACCAGGATTCTATTACATGACGGGGCATAGCTACACAAGAGTTTCTGGGCTTCAATGTTGTAGACTTCTTAAGGTGCGGTAGCAGCTGATATTCGATTGTGCCCAAGATCTTCCAATCCCCACCTGGGCTCTTTGTATCTTAACTTTGTTTCGTAGTAACTCAACCCCACTCTTGATTGATGTGTGTCAAGAAGCAGAGGGGATGGCAGTACTTTCATACACTGGTCCCTTGAGACCTGAAATTCTCCCAATGTCAATACAAGGGCTCTCCTAGCATGCCTCAAGTGCCAACCCACACAGCTGAATAGCCAAAAGCTGTTGAAGTTTACCTTAATGCTTATACAAGAGGCGATGGGACAGACTCAGTCCCTTAGCGACTAGCCATGATCTTTAATGACTTTTGATATTGGTCCATCAAAATTGATGTCCTTCCAACATGGAGTTAGGGACGCTAGTAATGTAGCAGATGCACTCACCAATAGGTGAGTGCGACATGATCATCTCCTCAAGGAAGGCTGCCCTTCGAGGTGTCCTCAAATGAGCTCCTTGACATCATAGCTCTTTGTGCTTATCATCTATGCATTTACCATCTTTGTGTTTATTGCCTTTATGAATCTCATGTTCTGGGTAAAAAGCTATTAACTTCAACAGGATGCATGATGATAATAAAAAAGGTGCTAGTGAAACACAATTTATCTTCATAGCATCTACATAAGTACAAATACAGTTTCTTTGATAGTAAGCAAAATCCAGTTTCTTGTAATCCTTGCAAAAGTTCGACTCCAAGCATAAATGCTCATAATAATTAAAAAAGCAACACATGCGAACCTTTTGATGTTGGTAATCTTCAATTATGTGCTTCTGCAACATCCCGACAATGTCATCATTGGCATCAGTCTGTTGAAGGGATGAAAATAGTCGAAGGGATGAAAAATAACAAAAACCACACATTAGAGCATACAAATTACAAAACTACATAAGGGGTTAATTGCTAGCCACTATCAAATAAACAGCAAGTAATTATATCCAATAAAAAGTAAATATAAGTACTTAACAAAAAAAAAAATCATCTTGTGACTCTCAAATGATGTGCTAGACAAACGAGAACTAGACAACCAATCAATCTTCTATTAATATAAATTACACAAATTCTTTTTCATGTCCAGGAAGAAAGATAATCGACATTAAACTCGGTCAAGGACGTCCTGGGCTTGGGTGGTTCAAACTCCCAACACTAGCAATCTCTTAGTGGCTTGGCCAATTCTATTATAATTTTGTCACTTTTTCTGCACCTCGCAATCACACAAGCTGTTGAAATAAAAGGAAAAAGCTCTGATGTATTTAATGGACAGAACTGTCATTTATCTTTTATTTATTCATTATCTGTCTTATATCTCCAAATAAGGGTAGTATTGTCCATAAGTTGTCATTAGGGTTATTACTTAATGTTATAAGACGGGTAGAGGTCACATGTGAACTGTAAACCACTAACTTTCTTTCTCTATCTCTCACTTCTTCGTCATCTTTATTTTCTTTCTTCTCTCTCTCTCTAAATCCTAGCAAACTATTTTCCTCTCTACTTTAATTTCAACTTGGTATTAGAGCCCGACAATCACTAAGGATGGTACTGTAGCATCGTATTGTAACATAGTGTTGTAGCATATGTCCTGTAGCACAGTATAGTAGCACGGGATCGATCTTCCTCTTCTCTTGATCCAACTTGCTGGAGGCCCCTCTTCTTCATTCCTCTGGGGAGGAGTTAGCAAACAAAGAAGAGCTTGGAGCCGACCCCTTTTTCTATTATGGCCGAAGCCCTACCCTACAGCTAGAGCTAAAGAGTTATAAAACACCCCTCCTATTATGCAGTGTGCATGCAGAAACTACATTAGGACTCACATCATCCTTTAGATTAGATGATGTCATAGTGCCCTAAAACCCCAACTTTTTTTCCAGTAGTACATGTGCCAATGGAGGTGAGTTTTTTATGATTCTAGATGCCAATCAAGTATTTTTTTTAGAACCTATTTGTTGGGTGGATGAGATTTATATGCCCCAATCAAAGAAGCAATTGTTAACATTGTTTTTTCATGTTTTTCTAAAAAAAATGGGTGTGTGAACAGATCTAAGGGTGTAACCAGATCTATAAAACCTTTTATTTGAAGAGATCAAAAGGTGTAACTTGATCTCAATTGTTGTTAAGACTAAAGGATGTAACCAGATCTTAACTACAGTAGAAAATGTCTCTACAGGCATCAAATATGGAATCATCTGGGCCCCAAATCATCACAGTAAGGTTTGATGGAACCAATTATTTAGAATGGGCCATGTCGGTTAGATTATATTTGGATGGAAAGAAAAAACTAGGATACATTGATGGTCATGTGGAAAAAACTTACCTGAAGGATGCTAAATAAGTAGCTTGGGAGGTTGAAGATATGGCTATTATGAATAGAAAACTATTTTCTATGCAGTCTAGTATGAGTCAATCCTTTATGAACTGCAATACCTCTAAGGAATCATGGAACGTAGTCTCTTAGTCCTATTCCCAAAAGAAAAAGATTTTAAGGGTTTATGAATTGGAGAGCAAATCAGAGATTTTTGACTGGATGCCTTGTCACTAAGAGATTGTTATGCTCATTTATGTAGCCTTTGGGATGAATTAAGCCAGCATCAACCCGTACAGTGTTCTTCTTGTGCAAAGGAACAGAGAGAGACTGGAACAAAGGAATATTTTTTTTCTTTTGAGGGGAGTTAATGGTGAGTATGAACAATTAGCACAAATATTCTCGGTGGCGAGACTCTGCCATCACTTGGCACTATTATCTCCCTTCTTCAGCATGAAGAAACTCGACGCAAGATAATGGCAGTGTCTATCGGTGAAACTGAAAGATCAGCCCTATTCACAAGTTTTAATAGTAATCAAGGTGGAGGGCGTTTTGGGAGCCTTGGTGGAGGCCGAGGTAGTGGACATGACCGTGGAAACTCTACATCTAATGAGACTGGCAAATTAATGTGCGCCCATTATGGGAAGACTCAACACATAAGGGAAACATGTTGGGATCTGGTTGGATGCCCAAGGGTAAACTTTCCAAGGACAAATACAGACAAAATCAACATAAGTACTACCCCAGTTGCTCAAGGGCTGCAAGATACCATCTACTTTGAACCTCAAGAAGAGTTGGTGACTATTCCTAAAACAGAGCTCCTTGATCTCAAGTAGTAGGCTTCCATTCGAAGCCCTTCTTCCTCCTCTAAGTCTCACATTGCACAATCAAGTATATCTGCATCAGCGCATCATATCTCTATAAACAGCTCTGAAATCCCTTGGATTATTGATTCTGCAGCAAATGAACGTATGACTGGTTCTAGTGATGAATCAGTCAAACTAGCAAATGGCTCTCTTATTCCAATCGAGGGAAAGGGAAACATACATGTTAGTATGTTACTCCTTCTGTTAACTTGTCATCCACCTTGCATATTCCCGATCTTTCTAGTAACCTCCTGTCAATTAGTAATCTCACAAAGACGCTAAACTGCAGTATAGCATTTTTCCCTTCTCATGGTGTATTTTAGGACATTATGATGGGGAAGGCATTTGGGAATGGTCATGAAAGTGGAAGGTTATACTTTTTGGAGATTCTTGGTCGTGCCTTGACTGCAGCAACCATATCTTCAATTGCTAATAAAGAAAGGGTGTATTTCAACTTGGACATGCATCGTCTTTTACTTTGTGTTTTTTAGTTCCGAAATTGTTTGAGTCTCTAGGTCAAGTGTCAAAACATTGTAGAACTTCATTTACTATAATATTAATAAAAAGAGTGATACTCCTTTCTCTCTTATACACTCTGACATGTGGGGTTGTTCACCAGTTGCATATGTGTTTGGATTTCGATTCTTTGTACATTTGTGGATGATTGTTCCAGATTTACAAATGTCTATCTAATGAAACACAAAGATGAAGTTGCTAATTTATTCCAAGTCTATAACAAAATGCTTAAAACTCACTATGACGCACAAATTAAAGTCTATGTGTCAAATAAACTCAATGTTATCTTCTTGATCAAGGGATTGGGTTCCAAAGAATGTTGATAAACACCTCAGAATGGCATAGTTGAGAGAAAAAACAGACACTTGTTGGAAGTCACCCGAGCTCTTTTACTGGGAATATAAGTTCAAAAAAGTTTCTGGTTTGAAGCAGTTCTCACTGCTACCTTTTCAATAAGTCGCATGCCCTCTCATTTTCATCCCAAGTCACCAAAGTTCCCTGTACCTACCAAGGTGTTTGGTTGTGTATGTTTTGTCCACATTATTGGTCCAAAGATAGACAAGCTTGATTCTAAAGCTACCAAATGTATTTTTCTGGGGTATCCATATCATCAAAAGAGGTACAAGTGTTATGATCCTATTACCAATGTTTGTTGTCTCCATGAATGTCACTTTCTTTGAATCTGTTCAAATACTTCTCCTCTACATGTCATTAGAGCTCTCTTTAGGGGGAGAATAAGATACAGTTTAGTGAACAGCTCAGTTGTTCCCCTTCTTATTCCCAAACATTTTTATCTGAAGAGAGTAATTTATCTGAAAGGAATGGTGTGCATTCGGAGAAGGAGTTGAAGAAGTATACCAAGAGGAAGATAATGGTTACAACCCGAAGTTCTAAGCGAACATACCTCAAATGCTAACCCGGAATCAGAAAAAGTTCATGACCCAGGTAACTCTTTCACCCTCTCAGAGAATCCTAATTTGGACTTACCGATCGCCATTTGCAATGGTACACGTTCTTGCACTCAGCATCCAATAGGAAGCTTCATATCCTACCATTATGTGTCTCCCTCTCATTGTGCATTCATATCTATTCTGCCTTCTATTAGAATGCCTTCCAATGTTGCAAAAGCACTTTCACATTCTCAATGGAAAGCTGCCATAGATGACAAGATCCAAGCACTATAGCAGAATAATACATGGGACATCACTAACCTTCCTGAAGGGAAGACAGTCGTAGGATGTCAATGGATATTCATTGTAAAATACGAAGTTGATGATACCATTGAAAGTTATAAAGCAAGATTGGTTGCAAAAGGTTTCACCAAGACTCCAAGTATAGACTACCAAGACACTTCCACGCTTGTGGCCATGCTGAACACTGTGAGGATCATTCTTTCACTAACTACAAATACATCGTGGTCACACCATCAACTAGATGTTAAGAATGCATTCTTACATGGACACATCCAAGAAGAAATCGATATGGCCATGACTCCTGATTTTCAGATTAAGGAGGAGACAGGAAAAGTTTGTAAGTTAAAGAAGGCAATATATGGACTTAAACAGTCTCTTAGAGCATGGTTTAAAAATCAGTGAGGCATTGTAGACATTTGGGTTCAAAAGGAGTCAAGCAGATTATACACTCTTTCTGAAAAAGGACACTGTTCGAATTACTACCCTTATTGTGTATGTTGATGATATTGTTATGACAAAGGATAATGTGAAGGGTATTGAGGATCTTAAATTTTATTTAAGCAAGGTGTTTGTTATCAAATATTTAGAACCCCTTAAGTACTTTTTGGGAATTGAAGTGGCAAGATCAAAGAAAGGGATAGTCATCTCCCACAGAAAACATATGTTGGACTTGTTACAACAAACGGGGATGTTGGGATCTAAACCTGCAGAGACTCCTATAGAAATCAATCATAAACTTCATGGAGAAAGGGGAGAGCTACTCAAAGATCCTAATCAGTGTCAACAAATAGTGGGCAAGCTTAAATATTTTACAATCACTCGACCAGACATTTCTTACGTAGTTAGCTTGGCCAGCCAATACATGCATGCACCACGTAAACTCCATCTCAATGTTGTGCACAAAATATTAATATATCTCAAGTTTGCACCAGGGAAAGGGATATTTTTCTCAAATCAAGGACATTCTGATGTCGCAGTTTATATAGATACTGATTGGGCTGGTTGCCAAACTGATAGAAGATCCACAACTGGCTATTGTACCTTTGTTTTTTGAAACCTGGTTACTTGGAAAAGCTAGAAGCAAAATATGGTGGCTAGATCAAGTGCTGAAGTAGAATACAGAGCAATGGCTCATAGTACATGCGAAGTAATGTGGATCAATAAGTGTTCTTTTTTATTTGAGTTCTAGAGTTAAGCTTCCCATGATTGAATATTGTGATAATGAAGTAGCAATTCATCTCGCTGAAAATCTTATTTTTCATGAAAGGACCAAACACATTGAAGTGGATTGTCACTTTATCTGAGAGAAGGTTGCTACCAAAATCACTCACCTCATGTGAAGTCTAGAGATCAACTTGCAAATAACTTCACCAAAGCCGTTGAATGGGACAGATTACATGATATCACAAGCAAACTGGGCATGATTGATATCTATGCACCAACTTAAGAGGTAGTGTTGGAAATAAAAAGAATAAACTTTATTGTATTTGATGGACAGAAATATCATTTATCTTTTGTTTAGTCCTTATTTGTCTTATGTCTCTAAATAAAGACGGTATTATCCACAAGTTATAATTACGGTTATTACTCAATGTTATAAAGGGCGTAGGCGTCGAGGTCACCAAGCCACATATTTTCCGTCTCTATCTCTCACCCTCTCTCTCCCTTCATCTTCTTTTTTTTTGATAAATGTTAACATTGTATTACCGGCGGAAAGTTACAAGGAGGTCCGAGATCACCCTAGAGAAGGGTGACTCAGTAAAAATTGTGCTAGCCTACCATATACAGAAAGGGCTTATAAGGCCACCCAATTACAACAATTTACAGTAAGCTTTTGCAAAAATAGATCAAGAGGGAAAAACCAAAAAAGCGAGCCATATTAAGTCGTGAGCCCCTGGTCCTGAGCAAACAAGGAGTCAGACCCAGGTAGTGCTAGTCCTTGGCCTTGGCTTCTAGCACCCTCTTTCGCCCATAGATCTGTGACAGCGTTGGATGTCCTCCAAATATGCCTCCAGAGACGTCCATATCCCTGCATATATGATCAACTTCGTCAAACAATGAGGCTAAGTACCACGGTGGTGAGCTCGTTCTCCTTGCCCAGGAGATAACATTATGGAAGTCCCCTTTTACTAGCAATAGAAGGCCTCAGGAAGGATCAAAGAGTTTTAAGCCTGTTAAGAGGGCAAGAGCTTCAGCAAGATTAGAGTCCTTTAAGTCAATGTTCTCTGAGAAGGTTAAAAGGACATTACTTTGGTAGTCTCGAAAGACCCCCCCAGCCCCTGCCTGGCCAGGGTTTCCTAAGGAGCACCCATTGAAATTCAGTTTGATGCTTCCTTGGGGTGGTGGTTGCCAAGTTTGAGTTTTGGTCACCACTCTCGGATGGTGGTGAAGAACATTGATCCATTGGGTGAGGAAAACAATCCCTGGGATACCCAAGAAAACCTCGTGATTGGAGGCCCAAAAGGTAACCAAAGAGATAATCTTGTGGAAGAGAGCTGATGTGCGAAGTTGAACGCCATGGAAGATTGTAAGGTTCCTTTCCAACCAAATGGACCATATGGTTGCTCCAATAGTCGTCTTCCATAACAATCTTCCTGCCTTAGGCCAACATGAGTCAAGATCGTAAGAGATCAAGGCCTTGACCGAAGGGGGGTTAACCCATTGTATGCCAAAAAGTAGCAATACTTGACCCCAAAGGTCAAAAGTAAAGTCACAGAGTAAGAACAAATGTTGGTTGGCCTCCTCCTCGCATAAGCATAGAGCACATCTGTTGGGGAGCGGGATTCCTCTCGTTTGTAGTTGATCCACGGTGAGAGCTCTATAGAAGCATGCGAGCCAGTTGAAAGTTTGGACTTTTGGAGGAGCGATGGTGGCCCAAACTATGGATTCGATTGCTTTGGGTTAGCCAGAAGAGTAGGAGGTAGGATTAATCCTTGTAGAATGAAGCTACCGAAAAGATGCCAGATGGAGCTAGCGTCCAGATGATAGCATCACTTCCTTGAGGCGATAGGAAGTGGGAGTGAAGAGAGGTTGAGAAAGACTGAAAATGGTTAAATTCTTCTTCAGTAAGATTCCTTTGGAAGGAAGGGTTCCATACTCTCCGACCCCCTGTTAAGACCATCTCCTCTGCAACTGAGGAATCTTTGTTTTGAGCCAGAGAGTAGCAGGTAGGGAACACCTCTTTCAAAGGGGAGGGTCCTAGCCACAAGTTGGACCAGAATCTCACTCTAGAGCCCTCTTTAGAATGATATCTTATGAACTTTCTGAACTGGGAAAGGGCCGAGACAAAAGATCTCCAGGGCCCTGAAGCATTGTGCCAATGACTTCTAGAAGGCAGCCAGGCACCTTCTGGGATGTTATACTTTGTCCGTAGAACCTGGGCCCAAAGGGAGTTCGGCTGGGTGGCTAGACGCCACCACCATTTCCCAAGGAGTGTCTAGTTATGTTTACGAAGAATACGAATACCAAGTCCTCCCTGCTGTTTGGGTAGGCAAATGTTGTCCCATGCTACAAGATGGAACTTTGTCTTATCCGCCTAGCCCGACCATAGGAAATTATGCATGATCTAGTCAAGTCGATTGGCAACCTAAGCTGGCATGTGAAATAGAGACATGAGGTAAATCGAGGAGTTGGCAATGGTAGCATTGATCAAAGTCTTTCTACCTGCCATAGAGAGAAATTTACCTTTCCACCCTACCAAACGCATGTCTACCTTGTCTACGACATGGGACCATTGCCTTTTCTTGGGTTTATTTACCAAGTCCCAAAGTTAGGCCTAGATAAGAAGTTGGCAAGTCTTCCACTTTACATTCCCACCTCGGAATGAAGGATCTGACCTCTACTGATGTATGGGTTACACCCATCATTTTTTATTTATCGAAATTAACTTAACTCAGTTGCTATTTGGAAGCACCTAAGGAAGAGTTTGAGGGTTTCCACTTCATTGCAGGAGGCATCAATAAACACCAGGGTGTCATCTGCATACTGCAGATGATGAGACACCATTGGTCCATGTGAACTATTCCTGAAGCCCGATAGCAAACCAGACTCATAGAGCCGGGAGATTGAGCGACTGAAGACCTCTGCCGAGATAGCAAAGAGGAAGGGGGAAAGGGGGTCCCCTTGGCAGAGACCCCTAGAAGAAGGGAAGAAGAGAAATGTGGATGTGAGTAGCAACCTCTCATCCACATTCTCCATTTATTATGGAAACCCATTCTAGCCATCGACTCTTCAAGAATTGACCAGTCCACATGGTCATATGCCTTTTCCCAATCAATTTTGAAAATAAGGCAAGGTTTCTTAGCCAGGTGCCTCGAGTGGATACACTCATTAGCTACTAGGGCACCATCAAGAATTTGTTTGTGTTTGAGAAAGGAAGATTGTGCTGAAGAAATAACTGAGGGAAGGACGTGTTGGAGTCTGGAGGCTAGGACTTTAGCCAAGATCTTGTACGAGGAAGTCAGGAGACTAATGGGGGGGAAATCTTTGATTTGCTCGTCACCTTCTTTCTTGGGAACCAGAGCTATGAAAGTTGCGTTAATGACTTTGTGCAGAGTACCCCTGTGGAAGAATTCCTCGAAAAATTTTATGAATTCAGGACGAAAGGTGTCCCAGTACTCCTTGAAGGGAGCAATCGGGAATCCGTCAAGACCTGGTGCCTTGTCTTTGGCTAAAGCATTCAAAGCCAATAAAATTTCTTCCTCTGTGAACTGTGGCTTGAGCCAGACAGGCTTTTCGTCTGTAAGGGTAAGGAGGTCAAGGGAAGACATTCTCGGTCTTAGGGCAAGGGGGCAGAGTATAGAGTCTGGAAGAACTCTAAAATTGCCTGCTCTATCTCAGCAGGTTGAGTGAGGTGCTTGTTGTTAACCTTAATCATCGAAATCAAATTGTCTCTCCAGCGACAATTTGCAATGCGATGAAAAAAGGCAGCATTCTGATCACCTGCTTTCAACCATGTAATTCTAGATCTCTGGAACCAGTAGATCTCTTCTTTTTTTAGAGTTAAATGGTACTCAAGTTTAGACTTAGATTGGAGGACTAACTCAAAGAGTTCCAGTGGCCTAATTTCCTTGAGCCGATCAATCTCTTGGATGGTATTCAACAGGGAGGACTTGAGTTGGGAAAAATTGCCAGGGATGGATCGACTCCAAGTTTTGATCGAGGTTCTAAGGATTTGAAGTTTGGTCTGAAGGATATACCCTGCTCTGCCCGAGACCTGATTAGCAGGGGAGTTCCACCAGGTATGAAAGAGGGTAGGAAACTCCTTTTCAAGGAACCAATGGAGTTCATATCTGAAGGGGCCTGGGACCTCTCCGAATGGCAGCTGTGTCATGCAAAATGGGACAATGATCCGAGGTGGGTTTTGGAAGGACTAAAGATGAGGATCTTGGAAAAACGTCCTCCCACTCCAAGGACAAGAGGAACCTATCTAATTTTGAGAGAGTAGGGTTGGAAGCGTGGTTGGACCAAGTAAACCAACTGCCTTGAAGGGGAATATCTAAAAGCTCAATCCGGCTGATGAAGTTTGAGAAATCCCTCATTTCCGAAGAAATAGAATTTGAGAAATTTTGCTCATGGGACCAACGGGTGACATTGAAGTCCCCTCCCAAGCACCAAATGGGGTGTGAGAGGGAAGCTACATGTCCCAGTTCAGACCAAAGCCTGCTCCTAAGGGAAGAAGTTGTTGGGCCATAGACTGCCGTAAATTTCAAAGGGGTCCCGTCCGAGATACAAGAGAGGAGTACTGTCACAAAGAAAAGCCCTATGAAGTATGAGTGTAGGGTGACTTCAGAGGGATCCCAGACCATCCAAATCCCTCCTGATGCACCGATACCTAGTAGGGACACCCACTAACTAGGGTCTTCTCCCCCAAACTTGGCGGATAAGTTGAAGGTTAGGTTCAGGGAGTTTGGTTTCAAGGAGGGCGAGAATAGAAGGGCAGAGTTTAGAAGTGAGGTCCTTAACAATACTCTTCTTGGAGGACTGTCTTAAGCCTCTTATGTTCCAAACGAGGAACTTCATTTCTTAAGTGATGGTAAAGAGGGGACGGGAGCCAATCTAGGAGACCTCCTTGGCCGAACCATGGAGAGGGGGGCGGGAGAGCTAGCAAGGGGCTCTCCTTCAAAAGGCAAAGAGGAGAATAGATTACAGAGTTCTCGTTGGCCTCTGAATCTCACTTGTAATCTACTATTTGGGTTTGCTATGATAAACCTGTGTGTTGGTCCTTCCAATCCATCATACTCGAAACCCATTATTCTATACATTCCTCTCATCCTTCTGTCGATGCAATTTTGCCCATCCCTGTCGACCTCCTCGGCTTCTGCGGATACCTGAGAGGGTGAGATGGGGGTCGAAGTTTTATCGGCGAACCATGGATCTGAAGCTGCCAAAGTTGAGTCAACCACTCCGTATTGGACATCCCTGTCGACCTCCTTGGCTTCTATGAGAGCCTGGGAGGGAGAGACGGAGGACGTTGCATAGACTGGAGGCTCCATCTCAGCTACTGCCACGGGGGAAGAGGGGCTAGAGAGGTAGAGGTCAGGGGGAAGAGCTAGCAAGTCGTCAGGGAGAGGGAGGTAGGAAATAGGGAGAGAGTGCGTAGTAAGTGGGGGGGAGAAGGTAGAGAAGGGTCTGGTTGACGGCCAATCGACTGAGGGACAAAGTGGGAGTTGACTTGACTGGCCAGGGGAGAGGGGGTGAGGGGGTTAACTGAAGGGGTAAGAGAGCCTGGGGAAGGTAAGAGAGAGAGTCGGAAGGGACATAGGTAAGAAAGGTAAGGTAGTGGTGCGTTTGGATGGCAGAGTAGCCTGAAAACAACAAAGCAGAGGGGGAGGGCCAAGAAACATGGATGGTATTTACTTTGTGGATATGAACGAGGTGAGGGGTGAAGGATAGATGAGGAGCTAGCAGGGTTGACACATAGGCTAGGTCAGGGGGAGAGTGGTCCAAAGAGTGTGCTGTAACAATTCCCAGTGGGATAAGGTCCCTATGTGAGAACCTTCTGAAGACATGTAGAAATCACCTTGGTTGAGAGGGAAGAAGGTGAGAGAAAAAGGGGAGGGTGGGGAAAGAAGAGGGGCCTTCAGTAAAGAGGTGTGGAACATAGGGGAGGGGTCAGCCTGTGGGTGGGGGATAGGGGTACAGGAGGACGGGGGGAAGAGGAAAGCGAGGAACAGGAAGGAGTAACAAAGGGGGTAACAAGGTGAGGCAAGGTGTTAAAGAAACGGGGGGAAAGGGGGAGAGGGAGGGGGGAGCCACCCTCATGGAAGGAGGGTGCAACCGGGGGGGGAAAAGAGGGATGCTCTGAGGCTCCAGAGGAGGGAAGGGGACAGCTGATGGGGAACCAAGAGGGCCAGAGCAGGAGCAGTGAGAGCCAAAGAAGGAGGTGCAAAGGTAGGGCTAGGCGACGCTGGTATAGTTGCCGCTGGCATCGTCAGAGACAGTTGTCCCTGCTGCAGAGGAGAAGAGGATGGCGACGGCGACGAAGGGGAAACATGCCTGAATGAAGGAGGAGGCGACAGCAACACGGGACAAGGGCCATCGGGCTTGTCGAATGAAGGGTGGGGTACGACAAGGGGCTCGAGGTGACACGTGGACGGGGAAGTCGAGGGGCGGCAGGGAGGTAATGATGAGAGAGGGATGGGACATAGGTCGGTGGGAGAGGGGAGCGAGGGTAAGAAGTGCGATGGCCCGGGTTTGTTAGCAAGGCCCGAAGGTAGAGGAGGTGGAGAGGTGTCCTCAAGGACTTCTTTACCGGGTCGACGGGACAGAGGTGAGGTAGTAGCTGAGGGTGACCCTGTCCGAATGATATCATCGGGGCTCGAGTCACACGACGGACCCAGGGTTAGAAAAGAAGAGGAGCGAGGAACTCGAGGACGCCAGAAGGAAGGATTATTGCTAGAGAGTTGAGGGCCGACTGGTTTGATTTGGGCCGGGTCGGGGGGTCGTCTACGGGGGTGCTGCCGGTGTCGTTTCTTCCTGGACACCACGGTCCAAGCCTGATCATGGTTTTTCAGTTTGGAAACCGATGAGGAAAAAGGGTCGGCATGTTGAAAGAATTTTGGGGAGGGCAGGGAGGCTGAAGACCACGAAATAGAGATGCGGTAGTACAGATTATCGACTTCAAGCCAGACCCATTGAGGGATGAGACTCGTATCTAGGACTTCCAAGAGAAGTCGAATGGATCCCAGCAGTAAGGTTTCCATGGAGATTCGGTGAATGGAGAACAAGGAACCACAAGCTTCCCCAATCCTCCAAAAAATCTCAGGTGTCCACGCGTGAAGGGGAATGTGATTAAGGGTGAGTCAAACCCCTTGTTTGCAGAAGGAGCCTTCAATTGGCGACCATGCCCGAAGAGAAGTGCAGGCCCCTTTGAAAGAAAGGTTGGATGCTTCCTGTAAAGCAAGCAGAGCTCCAGCGGAGGACAGAAAGGAGAACAGGTAATCACCATTGGAAAGGTGTCTACAGGAAAGATTCGACTCCTTCAAAGATCTACTTGCCCAACTCTTGATTCCTCTGAAGTCGTCACGACGAGGAATAAAAGACATTATTAAAGCTGCAGACAAGTTAGAGCGAGTAGACTTTATCTCCTCAGGAGATGAGGATAAGCAGAAGGAAAGATAAGGAGAGAAGGAGGAGCGAGGGAGGTCCCGAGAGGGCAATAGGGGTTTGGAAGGGGGGGCAAAAGTAGGTTTGGTCGCTGAGGTGACCTGAGCAAAGGAAGCCTTCTGGCTGGGCTTTGCGATCTCCTGAGCCACAAACCTGCTACGCTGTTGGGAGGTTAAGTGGGGGGAGGGGGGGGGGGAGGGGGGGGGGGGGGGGGGTTGGTGGGGGTTTCACAAGGCGAGCATGGAGAAGATGGGTTAAACCTGCTACGCAAATTGTTTGTGAATCCCCCCCCTTCTAGAGAGAGAAACAATTTGGTCGCTGAGGTGACCTAAGCAAAGGAAGCCTTCTGGCTGGGCTTTGTGATCTCCTGAGCCACAAACCCGCTATGCTGTTGAGAGGTTAAGTGGGGGAGGGGGTTCACAAGGCGAACTTGGATTCTTCATCATCATTTTTATTTTCTTTCCTCTCTCTCTCTCTCTTTAGGTCCTAGAAAATTGTTTTCTTCTCTACTTTAATTTAACTCAAGCATCCTAATTGTGTTCATTTCATAATGTTCTTGGCATGATTTTATCAATCCCAAGGGCAGACACGTTAGTCTTGAATTGGAAAAATCCAAGTTTTAGTGTAAAATAAAATAAAATCAAAGAATTGTATATAAACACATATACCCATAAGAATGGACACATACATGCACATATTTTTAATAACATAAAAACATGCACAAGTGTGGGTGTATAGATGTGTTTGTGCTTGCACCCATAGCCTTGTATTACGACCTTCGTTTGTACCACAGCCATAGATAGGGGCCCTAGATGGCCTTGGCATCTGTGGCTACCGCTTTGGGCCTGAATGTGTGAGCACCCACAGGCTCTTGAGAATGACTTAGTGAGGACCACAGCCATGGCCCACAGTGATCCTCTTTGGCCTAGACACTAGGTTTTAACCCCTTTCAAGCACGCAGCATAGAGCTTGAAGTCAATAAAACTGTAACCCAACACCATAGATTTGCAGTAGATCCTGGCCGAGGATTGTACTCAACTCAGAAAGTAATTTTAGGATAAGTTTCTCATTTTCCCTTTGCATGTCATCCTTCTTACTCGTTGATTAATTTTTGGGAAAAACCCCAAGGATCGCTCAAACATGATTTTCATTTTAATAACTAGATGAACAATAAATATTGATTATATTTGTGGGATATGTTTCAAGTGGTTTATTGTACTGCTGATACATATACTTTGGGATTAAATGTTGCATTTATGCGGTTTTCGAATACATATTAAAGGTAAGAAGGATTGATATTTGTCCCAAAACAGGTATGTTTTTATTAAGCTTTGAGGGCCAATGAAGAAGAGTAGGGGAACATGACCTAATTGTCTGAAACCGGAATGGGGGAATGGGAGAACAAAAAAAAGAAAGAAAGAAGAAAAACGGATTGAATGGGGAGGAAATAAAGGTTTGTAACCAAAGATTAAATGTTGCATTTATGCAGTTTTCAAATACATATTAAAGGTAAGAAGGATTGATATTTGTCCCAAAATTGGTATGTTTTTAGGATCATTATAGTTACATATTGTATAAAAAATCCAGAAAATGTACAAGTAACTGGATTTGTCTTATTTTCTTATTTATTTAAAAAAAAAAGTCTAAACCGAATGGTAACCAAGAAACTAAAACAATATGGGGACATATGGCCTCATTCAGGATATGGCCTTTAATAGAGCAGAATGAAAAACCTGGATTCATGTAGTCGACCCCAATTAATTGGAAAAAGGCTAAAATAATGATGATGATGATGATGTTAATAATTTCATGTAAATGCCACATATAATATATGGTATTCTCATTTTCAGCATGCAAAAAAATTTAAGGAAATTTATCAAAATACCGATGAGAGATGAACTATTTAACATTTTACATATATAGTTTGATTTAATTTCAAAAGACCTATCAAAAGACACATGATCATGAGTTGCAATAGTTGCAAAAGCGTGGAATGCTAAATAGTGCATCTCTAATGGGATTTTATTAAATTTCCTATATTCTTATGAAAAATGAAGATAACAACGATGTCTTGCACATCATACTCCACTAGTCTACACCTCTTATTTGTGACAAAGTGAAATGCTGGGCAGCAAAACACTAGATCCTAGTGTTATGTCTTTAGGTAATGAAAGCCTCTCTAAAATAATTAAGAGATGTCATACGCTCGAGACTCATCTAATGCTCCAACCATCGTAGTGATGCATCTTCTTTACCACAACCATAAAAGTAACCTCAGAACCGAAATAAGTAGAATTTGCGCAATCTAAAATTGCTGTAGTACCTCACACAAATAGCACTTTGCTACTCACTATTGTTGAAGTTAACACTGTTAAGAACCTACGAGATTGGATCCTATAATACTTGTACACTCTTATCTAAGAGCAAGTAATAAAAAACTG
>NW_006499858.1:192901-246097 GCF_000471905.2 Amborella trichopoda | reverse complement strand
ATGTATATCAGAAGATATGACTCAGATTAAGCTCATGAAAATTAAATATTACAAACAATTTCAAAATAACATAAAGATTAAGGGGGCCTTAATAGAAATTTTCAGTGAGTATAGAAAAGGAAATTAAAAAGCGAACCCTCCCAGACAGTGATTGCAAACACGGAATCGGGCTTGGAACTGGCAGGGCCTGACCATGAGTCAGCCAATCTAACTAAGCTGAGTCTTAAGTAAAAATAATAGTGACCTCAGGAACTGGGACCCGGCCGGTTCCCAAGGTTTTTTCTCATGGGACCCAGCACCCTGCCAGGTCTGAGCCCAATTCAGCAAGTTTCCAAACACTGCTGCCAGTATATCATTTAGAG
This sequence comes from Amborella trichopoda, assembly GCF_000471905.2. The sequence goes on along the minus strand of NW_006499858.1, from coordinate 245,735 downwards.
AAAGAGAGTTATGTACCCTATAAGCAATAACAATGGTCTACAACTTATTCAAGAGATATAGAAACATTTGGATAAATATGACAGCTATTGAAAAGGCTTCTCTCTGTGCCTCACCTGAGCAACCAAACGAGCAAGTAACGCAAGGCGAATATGACTGCTACCAGTCAGACGAACTTGCCTATATGCCTCAATTATCCGTGAAACAGCAGTCTTGGTCAGTGACTCTTGCTGTTCCTCCGTCAAAATCACAATTGGGGGAAGCTCAGGCAACTCATGGGGAATCTCTTCACATGTTGGTGTGGTTGGGACAGCAGAAGAATTTTCATCAGATTCTTTGAGACAAGAAGCATCCTTACCATCATCAACTTCAGTCTCATCCAATTTGGGATGATGAGTTTCATTATTCGTACTAAGCGATGAAACTGTCAAATCTGAAGAACTAGGAAGTTCTGAAACAGGCTCTACCTCAAGATCTTCGTGAATAGGTTCTAACTTTTCTTTAGCAGTGATATTGCCGATTGGAGAAGCAATAGCACCATCTAAGGACCCGGGTTCAACTCTGTCTACCAAGGGCTCCGCCCTTTCTTCATCTATTGTCACAACAGGGGAAGTCGGAGGTGTACTCAAAGAACCAGAACCATTCGAGCCAGTTTGCACATCACTCACATCCTCAGTCTTCATAGAAGCTAATTGCGTTCCAGAAGGTGTTGATATGCGTCGTGGGTCCAAGCGACGGAGGTCCTAAACAAGTGCAAGTGCATCTCAGTTCAACTAATAAAGTCATAGAAGGCCACTGTTTAAAACATTTTGGAAATGGGACAAGTACAAGAATTGCGTTACTCTGAAATTCATATATGATTTGAAGTTGGTGTATCTACCCTCCGAGGATCACGCTTTGAGTCGGAGAGAAGGCTTGGAGAAGCACATGCATCCAAAGATGGTGAGTTCAAGCTACTTGAAGCTGGTCCAGATGATGGTATTAGATCTGAGGCAAGACCTGGAGGCCATGGCGATGCTGCCTGTGAGTTCGCAAGCCGAGTAGATAAAGGTGGGGGACCCTTAGGGAGGTATTTCATATTAGCCATGACTATATCAGCTAACAAATCTGGATGTATCTTTGAAATTAGAATCTCCAAGGACTCGGCACCCCTTTCTCCTTCTGCAAGTAGAGCCCCGATCATGGCAATCATTTGTTGGACAGGAGTCATCTCACTTCCCAGCAAAGAGGCTGGTCCAGAAGTTCCATTTATTAGACCACTATCTGGGAGTTGATCATTAATCAATTGAGAAGGTTGATCAGGAGATGATAATAAGTCAAGTCGAGTACGTTTTGCAGGTATATCATCATTATTGGTGTCAGCCCCATCATCAGGAGCCAAGGGCCTCTTCCTAATGGGATCGCCTGCAAGAAGTTCGTCCTATAGCAGAGCACCAGAAGTCAAATATTAGTCCATAAAGACATGCATTCCATTGCACAATAAAGAAGCATAGAAAGTTCAGTCTTTTTTTTTGAGAATAAGCATCGAAAGTTCAGTTTTAATAAGAGTAATATAAAAAGTACAGTTTCTTTTATTTCTTTTTTTTTGAGGGTGACAAGTTCGGTAAATAGATTAACAGATCAGTTTCTTACTATTACCTATGATGACAAGAATTCTTCAAACTCAAAATGAACTACCTTTCCAAAACGTAAATCCCTTGCCGTTCGCTCAGCATATTTAACCATTCTGTCTACTTGTCTTACGACTTGATCAGCGACGTCTCCAGCATTTATTGCTCGTAATGCTACAAGCAATCGATCGCGTGACTGGAAATGGGAAAAAAATAAAAAAATAAAAGAGTTAATTAAAGTAGATAGGATCATCCCATCCCTATGACAAGATCATGCCACAACCAGTACTATCGCACTGCAAAACCTATATGAAATGAACAAGGCCGTTGCTCCAGATATTTCTAAGAAATACCAGTTTTGTACTACAGGCACCCGCATGTTGCAGCTAGAGAAAAACAAACATTAGAAATGGGTAATCTCTATCACAGAATTTAGAGAAATTCAAATGAACTTACATTATACTCTATCGAGATTGTCTAAAAGAAATGGATCCAATTTCCTTAAACCAAGTGTCAGATATAAAGATGAGAAAGATAGGCCACCCAGATGCAGTCTTTTCTTGCAGACACATTATGCCTCAAGACTCACCATGTTCCGTTCAAGCATTGAAGCATGAAAGTACACAAAGGGCCAAAACATTCCAGCATACAATCTCTGAAAGTGGAGGCTTTTAAGAAGCTGTTGGTTAAGAATAACATTCCCATAGGGGACGACATATAGCATAAGGGGTTTAAGACTCAAAAGGGGTTAAAGACTCTTAAGTACTTTAACATAAGCTACTACGAGAAATGTTAGTACATGTTTCCTCAATAGGAAACTATTCGGTATAGATAGGTGATGCATTAATCAAGATGGGCACCAGAGCCAGATTCTTATTCAAGATGGGCAGCATGCAATATAAAAGCATAAGCCAGAATCTTAAGCAGAATGTAAGAAATGGAATCCAGAAGGAACTGATGCAGTAAAGATAACAGAAAACTTTACCGACAAGACAACTGGATGTGTACACTTCAAAAATCCCAAGAAGGAAGTCTTTAGGGAATGTTGAATGCTCACAGAATGACCTCCTTTACATGTATCCGAATCAAACCCAAGTAGTGCAGGGAGAACACGGCTATAATGCAGAGGCCGCTTCTTGGCAACTGCTGCAAGACTGATGACAAATACGGAAAAATCAGATTCAGTAAAAGAATCTCAAGCAAAAAGAATTCATCAAGATTTTGATAACATGAAACTTGTTTAGTTAAACCCACAAATAACTCAAAAAGCAACACAATCTGACTGGCATTCCAAAGGAAAACATTATCAGAAATCAACCAAACTGTGAAATCAAATACAACTACACAAGCAAACCTTCATTTTTCAGTCACCTATTTACGAATATGCATACTTTTACACAAATGACAAAGTTTTACTGAAACGACCAAGATATTAACTGCAGTTGTGCATCTCTTAAGCAAACTAATGACCATATTTCATAGTAAATTTGACATGGATTCTACAGTTCATGGAAATTCTAGATATACAACACCCAGCACTTTCTATGTTGCCTCCCCAAGATTAGCTACTAGTATGGAATCTTCATTATAAGAAAGGTGTTTTGCAGTGGTGATAAGGTTCACAGTTACCCCAATTTGAAAAATAAATTGGTCAAAAAATTATCACTGAAGGTCCAAAATTGGCCTAATTAAAAGAGTAATCTTAGTTATCAAAACACAATAAATAAATAAATAAAATACATTGACTACAATGGCATTGAAAGATCCCCATTTAACACAAACCTTGGATTGGTAATACTTTGGTAGTTAAACTGGAAAACCACAGACAAGGGTTCGAGCCCATAACTCAGCTGGAAAATCGTGTTGTGCAACACTGAGGATCAGGGTTTTAATTTAGGCTTCGTATGGAAAAGCACTCCAATCCCCAGTTTAGGCTTTGGTTTGCCATACCCCTAGCCCAATGGTGCCGACATGAACAACACTGCAAATAAGAGGCAATTTGCATTTTGTTGTAAGGGGATTCCCCCATCTTTCCAACTGTATTCTATGGCCACAACAAGAGCACTGTCAGTAATGCATTCCACCAAGGAATTCACACCTACCGAGATAAAGAATTAGCCAAGTTGTCCAAAAAGACAGGAAAGGTTAGAGAGACTGGAAAAAGCAGATTAAGGAGAGAAGCCGGAAAGAGAAATTACTGCAGTAGAGTCACTAAGGAATAGCCTACTCATTAAGAGAGTCAGAGAGATGTGGTCAAAAAAAGGAAGTGCAGATTGCAAACACAACCACCTCACGCAATTAACATATATTTTGAATTGCATACTACCACCTCACTGCAGATATACTCCACCCGCATTTTGCATTTAATCCCATCAATCACATGAATACTTCAATGGGCAATGCCCTGAGTTCCAGAGGCCAGATGCTCCATTAATCCAGTTGCTCCCATAAAATGTCACAGAACACACTGAACAGTATAGGAACTTGTCTCCTAATCAATTCAAAAATGAATTTGCAAACCTTTTTTTTTTTTTTGAAACAATTATGCAAGGTCTCAACTAATGCATAGTTGCAAAAGATTCAGGATGGGTAAGAACCCTCACATCCAACGTGTCAAGATGGATGTGCACTGCAACTACATTTGCCCACCCAGAGCATATCAGCGGCTTCACTGCTGAGGACAAGGCCCAAGCCTACTAGAGAGACTTTTATGACAATCAAATGGGCATCATTGATGTGTTCACCAAAAGGCCACCATAGTGGAGTTCTAGCTGGATAACAGTCATTCATGGGAGTAACTACTAAGGAACTTCATATTTTCCTACAAGGAGTAACCACTAAACTTCCCACTACTAAGGAACTTCATATTTTGCTCCATGGAATAACCACTACACTGCCCACATAAAGAAGTACCCCCATCCAAGTACAAATCAAAGAAACTATCCGATAAAGTGTGGATCTAAGAAGATGCCCAGAAAGAAGGAACCCATCCAAGAGTATTTTGGAAGTAGATCCAGAGTAGATATGGGTACCCAAAGGGACTTGATCCAGTAATATTCTTGATGGAGGCCAGTTATTCCCTCCAAACATACCACATGCATACTCCCATGTTAGGCCATTACAGCTTCAGACAAAGTAGACAAGAGACGGGGAGGCAACTAACTCAATATGCTTGTTTAAGGCTATTAATTATCTTGAAAGATAAGTACTCAAATTAGGAAAACCATGTCAGAATTTAGAAAGATTTCAATACGGCATATAAATTCAAACTCTCAAGATGTTGCTTCAAATTCAAAAAGAAGGAAATTCATCTTTCAATATCATTTCTGAGTCTAACAAAACCTCATTAAATTAACCAGACTTGAAATTTGACTTTCTGAAATCTAGATAACGTCCAGAAAGGAGTTAAACATCTGGGAATTAGCGACAAGAAGGGCCATAAATGGCCAAATCCAAACATCTGCAATAGAGGTCAATCACCTTAGCAGCTTCAAACCTAAGATCCAAACATCTCCTAATCACGTGGCACAATTCCAAGAAAGATTAAGAAAATTTAAGAGCAGCTTCATCAAAATTTCTTGTCCATTTAAAAAAAAAAAAGAAACATAGAGAGAGAGAGAGCGACCAGGAGATACTGAACAATTTGTTCCTCTTAAAAGCACTATGAGATACTGAACAATGAATGGTCAAAGTTCAAGAATCATGAAAAAAAATGGAGCACTCAAGCTAAGAGCGATAAAAATGTTACACCAAGTCTCATAAAATTTACCAAATTTATCAAATCAGCCTTCATGTTCCCATGCACAATAATCCAAAGCCAAGCCTGGAATCAACCCAATCCATAAACACCATAAGACAATCTCTATGAGTAGCTCCACATCTACCACTACCATCCCATACCATAGCCACATCCATCCAAAACATGTTCCACATAGCAGTGAGGATCAGAAGCCTTGGAGAAAATGAAGCAGTGAGAAACAAGGAATGCAGATAGCAGTGAGGATTAGAGCAGGAAGTGGCTATGGAATGCTATTTTAACTTTGGACTTGGTGGTTTTAAAGATGGAGCAGAATCAAGGTTCCAGGGCAGGAGCACCACCTCAACTACCAGGTTCATCAAACAAAGGTTTCGCGAAGTCTTCACAATTAACTGTTACTGCAATGCGCTATATAGAACAACTGTAGCACATTACTAGTCCGCGGTAAAGAGAGTATGCAGCAAGAAGCAGGATAAAATGGTTGAATCATAAATGAAATCCTCACCAATAACCATCTCCAAGAAGGAAATTCAAATCAGTATATTTTGGGTGACTATGGAGCACATAGTGGTTCATCATGAGTGAGAGAAATCTGGAATTGCTTATCGAGTCTCCTTTTAGAATTGATTGGGTGATGATCTGTCCCACTCTGTAAGTGGAATCTATGCCACCAAGACTGGGTTTACATGGGGCGTTTTAATAGAATATTTAGAAAAGGATAACATGATACAGTATGAGGCTCTTAATTAGTGATTAGGAAAACCAGCTCAAGGATTTTGTGAGTGATACAAGATTAACATGGACAGCACAGGCCCCAAAAAACAAACAAGGGAATGTGAAGATGCTAGGGTTATATCGAAGAAACATGATGGCAAATCCTTGGAATCCAGCTCCGATATGGGGTCGAGGATTAACCAAGAATATTACAAGTGATCAAAAAGGTTTGTGATGGTCCACTTGGAGAAGGTTGACACCACAAAGGACACTCAGTTGCACTGACAGTCTCACGATATTCATTAAGTCATTTTCTGTATGCACAATAGTAGAAGTGGAACTTAATCTAAAAAGGATGGTGAGCAAGCTGACCGCCAGATATGGATATGATGGTAGACATGACCAAAGCGATTCTTAATCTCATCAACAGCGATGGCATTTCGTTTTTCTGGGGTAGATTAGCTGAGACATGAACGATGATCTTATTTCAGAAAATGTATTGGGAAGTCAATGCGGTGGTGGATGCATCAAATAAAAATGGGTCACCTCATGGACAAATAGAGATAACCAACAAGTCAAAGAAGCTGCATAAATATTATTGATTCTTTTGGTGCATCACCATTGCTGATGTGATAAATTCTTGTTATTTTTATACTCTCATACATGTTTGTTTTAATAAAATCTACCAAAATTGCTACTTTACAATGCCAATAGTTCCCACATATGCACTACTTTACAATGCCAATAGTTCCCACATATGCACTACACACATAGTAGGGCACGTCGAAACTTGGCCACAAGTAACCATAAAACTAGTACCCATTTGGTAATTCATTACAAGCCTTCCAATGGTGATATAAGGTTCATGTCTGCCTCCCTCAAATCCCTTCCATTAAAGAAAACACGTTAACTTGTTTAGTTCCCACCAATTCACAAAGCATAAAAGTTTTCTTGAAATCATTATCATCATCATCGGAGTCTTATCCCATCAATTTGGGGTCCGCTACACAAATCATGTTTTGTCATTCTGTCGAATCAAGGGCCAAGGGCCATACCCTCAGTTAAACTACAAATCACCATATCTCTTCTCACTACTTCCTTCCATCTCCTTTTGGGCCTTCTCCTTCCCCTTTTAGAGCATTCTACTTGAACCAAATTGCCTCTCTTAACTAGTGTTGCATTAGGTCTATGTTGCACATGGCCAGCCCACCTAAGTGTACTTTTCCTCATCTTATTGCCTATTGGAGCAATCCTTAAATTCCCTTATATATATATATATATATATATATATATATATATTCATTTTGAATATTATCCTTTCTTTTCTTGCCACTCATCTATCTCAACATCTTCATCTCATCCATACTCATCCTTTAAATATGTTGTTTCTTGATCCGTCAAACATTCCATCCCATAAAGCATGGTTGTTCTTACAGCAATCCTATATAACTTCCTCTTTAGTTTCATTGGTATGCGGTGATCACATAAAATTCCAAGCATCTTCACTTCGTCCACCCAGCTCTAATTCAACGCACGAAATCTTCCTCAATCTCTTGATTCTCCTAGATTGTTGACCCAAGATACTAAAAATAATCTCTTTTAGGTATTTCTTGGCCACATTCTAAACTAATTCCAAGTTCCTACTCATACTATTTCTAAACTTGCATTCCATATATTGTGTCTTAGTCCAGCTAATTTTAAAAACCTTAGATTCTAGAGCATCCCTCCAAAGTTCTAACATCGCTTGGATGTCGCATCTAGTCTCATCAATCAAAACATGCACCACAGTACCTCACCATGTAGATGCCTATTTGACGCGTCCATAACCAAAACAAAGAGATATGGGCTCAATGCTGACCCTTAATCAAGGCCTACTGTCAGGGAAAACTCACTTGTCTCTCCATTAGCTATTCTCATATTAGTTAGCGCTCCCTTGTACATATCTCTCACTACGTCAATATATACACTAGAAACTCCTTTCTTCTTCAACACCCACCAAATTAACTATCTAGGTACCCTATAGTATGTTTTCTCTAAATCAATAAAAACCATATGAAGATTTCTTCCATTCTCCCTAAACTTCTCAAAGTTGTCTAATTAGGAAATAGCCTCAATTGTTGACCTCCTTAGCAAAAAGCCGAACTGATTTTATGAACACGCATTTCATGTCTTCTTCGTTGCTCAGTCACTTTTTCCTGCAGCTTCATAATGTGGCTCATAATTATCCCTCAATAGTTCGTACAGTTTTGTATATCTCCTTTGTTCATGTAAATAGGTACCACAATACTTTTCTCCATTCGTCTGGCATTTTCTTTGTTCTCAGCATCTTGTTGAACAGCTTAAGCAGCCAAAATATGTCAATCTTTCCCATGCACTTCCAAAGCTCTATTGGGATACAATCTGGTCCTAAAGCATATCCTATCTTCATCTTTCTCAAAAATTCTTTCACTTCAGATATTCTAATTTTGCAAATGCATCTATGACCTCAGACCTCACTTCAGATAAATTTTTTCCCTAAATTTATTACATAAAATGGATTAAATGACAGTGACATGCTACATACTCCAATTTGGGGGAGCGGGAATGAGTAAAAATATTTTTACAAGAGAATAATACCAAAAATGGAATATGCTTGTACATTAGAAAACAACGAATGCACTACAACCAAGCTTTCAATTATTAGCAACAAAAAAGCTATCATCCTAATAGACAAACACACCAGGACCCCACCAAAAACATAGAAGAATTTGGAAGATTGAGTAAGTCTCTCATCATATTGTGATTTGAAACAGCCTAAAAGCATGTATGGACTTCGCCACAATTTGTACCTATCCTGAGTTTTTGGAGATCCATTATTCCAAGCCTCCTTGCACTATAGAACTGAGCTCTTAGTATGCTTTAAGAATGCCTCATCTATCTTGACAACTAAACGAGTTCCAGACTCGTTGTGCTAGACAACTGAACCCTTAGTCTTCCTATGATGAAAAGTCAACATTAGACTAGCTGAACTCTTAGTCGTCTCGTTACGCAACATTACTGAACTCATTTTAGACTCGTTAAATAGACGGTGATAGAGTGCATATGCATGAAGCCAGGCCTCACGACACTCATTGGTTAACATGAGACCAACTGAACTCGTTGAGGTGTGTAGTGAGGCTATCATGGTGCAGGCGGCATGGGCTTAGCATGTTCATGCTTATCTATTGTTCTGTTGATCGACCAAGCTATCTAGCGGTAGTTTGTTCTACAGTAGTTGTTGGTCGGTAAAGTTAGTTGCTAGATGGCTTGATTTGTATGCAAGAGGAGTGGAAAATTGCGTAGAAATCAAGGAAGCCGAGAAGCCACTCTAATGATATGAAGAACCAAAAAAGACACTATATTGATTCATAGCTTCTAAGTCTGACTATTGGACTCTCAGTGACAAATTATAGAGATGGAAAGAATGCGAAGAGTGAGAGAGAGGATCGTAATTAATATCAATAAGAAGCTAGCCAACCTGGTATAACCTAGCATGAGCTAGCCATGCACATGGCATGGTTTTTACTGTAGCCAAAAGGCGCACTTGCAAGCCATGCATGCCAGCTTCTTGTTCCCATCACCTGTTGATGCTTTGACCCAGCTTCGCCTACGCAGTTAGCCTTAGTACAGTATAGTATAGCTGAGGCACAAGAGGAACTGTACAGGGACCAAAGCCTTGGCCGATTACGATTCATGGGAGGAGCACATGGACCATCTAAGCTCTGCAAGTGAAATATCCTCCCAATAAACAAGCAAATCCATTTACACAAGTCCTACAACTATACCCACCTCAAGTTCATCAAAATTTTCTTGAATTTATTACATGAGTACTATAATTGTTGTGATGAACCAAAGTACTAATGAATACAAACACCCAATCTCACTGGATCATCTGCACAACATCAAACTCGATCAAAACTAAAGGCCAAAACCTTCTTCCATGAGCTTCTCAGTTCCAAATTACTTCCCAACACGAACCTCCTATGCAATGATAGACAAGGAAAGTCCCACCTTCAATTACTTTGCAGATTCCAAGGTCACCTCCAAACATATCACTCGTGCAGGCATCAACTTATCAAAGATCTAGCCTAATCAACCTCAAAAACCGACTACTGCTTCAGGGAAGGCATTTTCATTTCAAGAGAGAAAAACAAATGGTTTATGCACCAAACATGATGGCACCATTCTTAAACTCTCCCATGATTCAACCACAAAGTTCCATCGTGGAAAGAAGAATTCTAGTTTGGCACCAAAGGTAAAGTGAGCCATATCAAACTTGTAATAAAACAAGTCACGAAGAACTGCAATCAATATTTCAATATTGCTCTTTACCATGTTTTTGTTCCTAACAGAACGACAATTAATTGTATTTGAATTGTCAGATGGTAATCCAAGTGTACCCCCAACATGCAATGGATTGCATAGTGGACATAAGAGCCGCTATACAAGAAGAACCCAAAGGAATAACTAAACACAGGTCTGGTGGTCGATGGGGTCTATTTAGGCTTGAGAAAAGGCAAGGAAGGAAAGCTGGGGCATGTGTGGAGAGGTTAAGATGGTACAAGGTGTAGAAGCCTCCAATTACAATTTTGCTAGAAATGGCCATATGTGGCTTTAAGGGATTCTAGGGAAATGCCTCAGAATGAGTATGCAGAAGAAGTGATGCAAATAGTATTTTTTCATTTTATATTTTTATAATGGGTGGGTAAAACATGTGAATGAAATTTATTTTGTGTATATTAATATATGGTATTGTTTGATTTGGGATTTCAAGCTCAGGGAAACTAACTTGGGTTTTAATTAGATTCTATAGGCAGGGGTAGTCATTTAAAGTTAATTCTCCATGTTTAGGATTAGCATGAGGTCTCTTTCGATTAGCTAGTTTCCTTTCCCAATGGGGTAGTACATGGAGCATAGTTACCAGGATCATCCAACCAAAGGGTTCATTCTGCTCCAGAATTTCGCTCCTACATTCCAGGAAAGGGAATCTCACTCAACGATTTTTTAAAATTGGAATCTCGATCCTTCCTAAAGGGGTTGAGGCCCTATGTTATGAGGATCCAGTCCCCAGCATTGTGGTGTAGAATAGCATCACAGTATATTCTTTGTGCAATTCTAAATTAATACACTTCTTCTAGTAACACTGTATGTTATAATCTAGCAGTATGGTATAGTATGGTAGATACTATATAGCATATCGTAAATTCAAATATAGCAGCATATAGCATAGTTTTGTAGAACACAGTACATAGCATTGTATTATAGTAAAGCAGTATATAATTGTATGGCAATGTGATATAATAGCATAGTAGTACATACTATAGTCTTATACTAGTTAAGTGCTCTCAAGAGCCTTGATTTTTAACCAGGTGGAGTTTAGTCCTGTATAATTTATCATTTGAGCCCGATTAAGTTCGAATAGAGCTCTCCCACATATTGCGTTCGAGATACCTAGGTTTTCAGGGCTTACAGACAACGACCCCTACCATAGGTAGCTTCCTGCTTGTCACAATCCCGAGCTCCCGATCCCAGATCTTATTCAATGCCGAAGCCTAGTAACTATGACGTGGAGTCCTACGAAAGCGTGATGGTTGGGATTCGTGCATCTTGATCTAAAAAAAAGGAAATAGAGAGAGTGCATGCTAGAGGAAAATAATTCCTAAAATAGTGGGACTAGAGAAAGAGTGTAATTAGAAAGGAAGAAATTTCCTACAATAGTAGATCTAGAGAAGGGGTGAGTTTAAACATAAGCTTCTTTCTTTGAAATGGTTTGAATATAAAAAAGAGGGGAAGTCCAATTGAGACTTTGGTTTTGTTTGACTTGAGTTAATGAAAAGAAGAGAGAGCTTTCCTCTCTCTTAATGTGCGATTCCAAGCCCAACTTTTTCCTCCATTGTTGATCTTTGTGTGATTGTTCTAAGATCGACAAGAAGGCAGATTTGATTTCTCACCTTCCTTTCACATCATTTTGGTATCAATCCTAAGTCAGCTGCATTCGTAACGATCTAAATCAGCACCATGGATGATCTTAGAGTTTACAAAAGACGAAGCACTAAAGTGGAACAATTCTGAGAACAACAACTAGACAATATGACAGAGATGGTTGCTTCATTGCTGCGTGAGCAACATCAGCAAAAGCATGGTCAAAACAATAAGGGATCTATGGGGTTGGATCTAAATCATGAGGGTTTCTGTGGAGAATGACAAGAATTAGAACCCGAGTCTGTGTGGGACTGGGCTGATGATGTACCCGACCATCTCGTTGTATTAGGTGCGTGATGGCATCAACGGGAGCATGAAAGTCAACAAGACCAGGGAAGCTGGCCACCCCAACACCAATTTACCAATGGAGGGGTATAGACATAGAGGAACCATGTGGTCAATATTGTGATACATATAGATATGAGGAAAGAGAGTCCAATTCAAACATTAAAATGACTTCCCTCAATGTTATGGAACTCTATTTTAGACTGACCATGAAGACGCTTTATTCTCAACCGGTGGTGGGGGCGCTGGGGACTACAAAGGATTCCTTTCTCTCACCAATAGCAGTGGTGACCCTTCCTACTTCCAATCGAAGGATTTCAGCCCACAGATGCACACTACTAGACTTGGTTCTGTTCAAATAAGCAGCGACTTGTTTGAAGATATTTTGATAGGACTTGTAACCCACAAGTCCAAATATCAAGCCACAATGTCAATGCGCAAGATTCGGGTTCTAGAAGACAGTGGGTTTAGCATAGAATTCCTATTAACTCATTTCATAACTTGAGGACATTCTCCAACTAGGTAAGGACGGTGCAAATCAAATTGGATTTTATTTTTATTTTATTCTTTTACAAAGATGTAGATAAAAGCTCTTTATATAGGCTATTGTTTAATTTGCGATTGCTAGCTCTACTGGACTAACATAGGTTTTAATTAGAGATGTTATGGGCAGGGATATTTACTCAATAATATTTCTATTTGTTTAGTATTAGCATGAGATATCTTAGGATTAGTTAGTTAAGCTTCCTTTCCAAGTAGGGTGTTATCTGGTGTCCTAGGAAGGCAGGTTGGTTGGGATTTGCATGGTGATCTAATAAAACAAGGAACGGAGAGGAAGTCAGCTGGGGAGGAAAATAGCTGCTAATTGTGGGACTAGAGAGAGACTATATGAGTTAAAGAGAAAGGGAGACTAGAAAAAGGGTGTGTGAGTTTAAGATATACGCGCCTAAATTGGTGGGAGGTGCATGAGAGAGAGAGTTGGAAGACATCTTTTGGATTTTTGTGATTTTTGTTTTTTAACAAATGCTTTCTATAAAAAAGAGGAGGGTGTCCCATGAGACTTTACTTTTCTTTGACTTGAGTTATTGAAAAGAAAAAACGAGAGAACTTCTTCTCTCAATTGATTGGGATCTAGAGCACAAATTGTTCATCCATTGTTGATCACTATGTGATTGTTCTAAGATCAAAAAATAGGGAGGATATAATTTCTCACCTTCCTTTTGCATCAAGAAGAATCTCAGCTAGTAAAATTGCAAGGAAAGAAATGCAATTAAGATGGATGTTATCAGAAACCAATAGAGACCGAGATAACTTACTATACGTCTGTGCAGATCTGTCAAGGTCAAGGTGGAACCTCCATCTAAAATTTCATTTACATTTACTCACGAAAACTATCACCAGCGTGTACAATCTAAAAACCCCCAAGTCATCAATGAAAATTACAATACCCCACTAAGAAGGTAGAAAGTGACCCTTCTCACCTTCCTTTCGCATCAAGAAGAATCTCAGGAAGTAAAATTGCAAGGAAAGAAATGCAATTAAGATGGATGTTATCAGAAACCATTAGAGACCGAGATAACTTACTATACCTCGGTGGAGATATGTCAAGGTCGAACCTCCATCTAAAATTGCATTTACATTTGCTGACGAAAACTATCATCAGCATGTACAATCTAAAAACCCCTAAGTCATCAATGAAAATGGCAATACCCCACTAAGAAGGTAGAAAGTGACCAATATTCCACCTCAACCAAAGAACCTAAACTAACCCTCCCACTCAAAAAAAATCAATTTACCACCAAATCATGATTCCTTTTACTACCTCTGCTAGGGCCTTGATATTCTATTCTATTGTTTGACAAGTAACAAATTATTAAAACAATTTGGAACGTACAAAACAGCAAAGAGGAAAGACAGATGTCAAGTTAATGTCTCAACATCTCCCTACAAAGAAACATCATCTCAACTTATATCCCTATTATCCTATGCATCCACTTCCACATTGGCTTCCCTCATCAGTTATCACATGGTAAAAACAATATAAATCTTTGCGCAGATATATTAAATATTTCCTCTAAAATGTTCAACAAGAGACAAGGTACAGTAGTCTTCCTCATGCCCAACTCATAATTCTAAGACAATCGGTCTCCATTATACATGGGCCCTGACCTCTCAAGGTATAGTAGTCTTCTTCATGCCCAACTCATAAATTTTAAGACAGTCGACCTCCATTATACATGGGTCTTGAGACTCCATACTTGTTCATTCAAAACTCTCTGTGAAACCAAGCACCTTATCCATATTGATAAGGCCCTTTAACCCAAGAAAACCAAAGCTTCTCTGACTCTTAAGAAGTAAGACAATTAGCAACCTGTAAACAACTCCCAGACCTGATATGAGAAAGGAATGAGAAAAGACACATCTATGCACTATGATGGCTACAAAGGTAACACCTAGAAATCCTTATATGTGTTAATGAATGACCATAAACACCATGCAACGTACTACCAGCTAAGGGACGAGGACCATCTTAGAGGGAACGACACCTAGTCTATGCACATCCCACCAAAGTAACATACAAGATAAAGTTTACATTACAAGAGTAATCAAAATTGTATCATACAGAATTCAAATGCATTGACTAGTAATTTAAAGAACAATGCCAGGTAGGAATTGGAGAGAAGGATCACAAGGACTAAGAATGGAAAGCCCTTTTTTTTGTCGCTCTATGGGAAGGATGCGTGCGTTGTTGTGCTTGTGTGTGTATGCAGGGTGATCTGGGATCCCATTCTATTTCATGCAAAGACTAAACCCCGACTTTAGGTCACAAAATTGCACAAAAAATTTCAAGCAAAACCCTTCCTTATAGAAATGAATTTTCTTAATTTAGCAAGACAGCTGGAAAAGACTGGAGTAATTTGGTGATAACTAGATTTGCGTAAACAGAAAAGTTTGCTATGTGCCATTGAATTTGAAAAACAATTGGATTTGTTATGTCCAAAGTGAGAAATACAATGAATGAGAATTTGCAGGAGAATAGTATAGATTGTTCTAATTGCAGCCAGATAATTAAAAAAGGTGCCATCTATTCCACAAAGACTAGATGGGATATTAAGAGGACTCTTCAGTTTGTTCTCGAACTCCAAGGTCAGTGATGTAAATTCTGTTCAAAGCAAGCCTATAATACAGGAACAGGACAACTATAGTTAGCATGTCCAGAGAAGAACGGAATAGCAAGAGAAGATTTGGGTTTCAGATTTTCATCTCACTCTAAATATTAGTTACATTTTCTAAATTTGGGCATGTTTAGCTCATTTCAGTGAATTAACGCTAACAAAACACAGAATAAACAAAGGGGATTCAGCCCTAATGACTCAGTCTATCATCCTGAACCGCTGATTCAGATAAAAGACTTAGGTACCATAAGACTAGTCCTAACCGCCATAATGTCCATTCCATAAATCTTAAATTCAAATTGCCAAAATAATAAATTCCAAAAAATGTATATAGGCCAAACAAATATTTGTAACAACCAAACTATATAACAAGATACACACACATTATGTACTTATGTGAATATTCATGCACGTGTGCACACACATGCATACGAAAATCTAGACTGAAGATATTGTAGACCACCTCAGTAGGGTGCAATGGCATTATGTCCCTCACTTATCCAAAGAGAGAAAAAATCCTGAGAATCCAACCAAGTTTCATGAAAGGCAGTTATTCTCTAATCAAGAAAGGCAGTTATTCTCTAATCAACAATAAAGTATTGGGCCTAACTCCATGAAAGATCGGGAAGCAAGTGCCTAAAGTATGACTGTATACCTAACCATCTCACAAAATGCCAGTGTTCAAAACATCCAAAAATACTCTTCTTCCAAACATCCCAAATGCTCTACTTCTAAGTTCCCTGACACTCTCTTTTTGTTTCAGGGGAGCTTAGAAGAAGAGTCATTGGGATGTTTAGAGCCTCACCGCACCATCTCTAGTACCTGCCAAGTGAACACCTAAATTTCACAGTGTTCACGGCCACCTAAGAACAGCCTGGGCGAGCAGACACAAAATTTTAATTCAATCACCCTGCCTATAGGCAGCCTTGGCAGCCAGTTTTGATAACACTTGGTTGTGTGAACATAAAAGGAAGCATGTAAATGTGTGTGTGAGAATCTGCTAGGTAAAGGTTTCCTAGTCTGAGCAAATTCAACTTATACCTGTGATTGATGAGGGGATCTACTCAAAACTAAGGTGAAACAGTAGGAGACAGGTCACTAACATTATCTACTGCATGTGCTCCAAGTCTTACTGAAGAGTACTCCACCCCCAAGCTGGCTTTTAGTAACAGACAAAAACACCTCCCTAGACAGTTCCTAACCAAACTTTATAATCCTGTTGATCCAGCTAAGAAGTGATCACTCTCTTATTCCATATCCTCTGAATGATTATCAAAGACAAGACCATGAAACATATTCTACAAGGGCCATTGTTTCCTCCCAACACCAAACTAACAAAAGACTCAAAGGATTGACGGCCTAATTGGCTGTCATGGTGGTGTGTGGTTCAGGGGCGTTAAGGTCTTGGCTTCGATTCCCTGCTTTGGCGCCCTGGACGCACTCCCCCTCTCTCTCTCTATCTTCTAAACAAAAGACTCAAGGAAAAGCACTCGACATTAAAAAAACTAAAAATGCCTCCATAGACGCCCCACGCATATGTGACATTTAGGAGTTTCTATAAATTCCTCACTACCCAATGCACATCCCACAAATATTCATGAGGCAAAAAAACAGAGTTTTAATGACCAACCATAGGAATCGTTTTCTCAACCAAAAGGAAGTTCTCTTCTTTTTTCACCAAGTAAAAGAAATTTGGCACTAAAGGAAATGAATGTCACATCTTTTGCTTCAAAATTTCTCCTCTCAATCATCATTTGGATACCAATTTTACTAGAAGAATCCAAGAGGCTCACCACATTACGAACACAACAATTTTAAGAACTCCATAAGCCCTGTTCTGTTCTATCACTTCCTTAAAAGACCCCTTTGAGGGATCGGGATAGATTTGTGGTGCCCGGGAGATATCCTGCCTCTTCCATTCAAAAGGCATTTACATATTTTTTTGTCCTTGCTCTCAACATTAATGGAAATCTCCTTGGTGGAAAAGTGCATCTGCTACTCATCACCCCTAGTCACCACATTACCCATTCCAAACCACACACAAGACTCTTCTAAACAACCACTACCATAAGCCTAAAGCCCATGCTTTGGAGCACTCTCACATTTCGATCATACCTCACGTCCCTCTCTCTCACAAACCACGAGTTTTAACTTCCCTCAAACCAATCTCCCAACTTACCATGCAGTATGCAACAAGATAATAACCTTTAACCTCATTAATGCATCTTAAACTGCCTATATCCCCAAACCTCCTCCCTGCCTTGGTCAACCCAAGAACAAGCCCCCTCCCCCCAGCAAAGAAACTGGCATACAAAGCTTCTCAAGCATCTCTCTCATTGAAACCAGAACACGCCAGCAACCAGAACACGCCAGCGGGGCGTAGAGTCAATTTGAAGGTTACCCATCATGAGCACCAATCTCCACCACAATGATAATGTGTTCCTTCCAAAAGGTATGTCTTCTTCCCAAACGTTGAAGAAAAGGAACCCAGCATTCCCAAGGACACATCCTACACAAGATGATAACCACGAATTGCATTCATGCACATTGTATATGTATATGTGCCACTCAAACAGAGAATGGGTGCATGGGCACTGTGAGCACATCTGTATTTAAGTCCATATCCCAGAACATAGCAGAACTCACTGTGAACATGGAACAAGCTAAAGTCAATTAGCCTTAAAGCATCTCTCCAAACCACATAGAGACCTTATATAACTCCAGGGAATACCATGACGCACCTATGTAAACACAAGGGATAGGCACAAATCTAATCTAGGATTATGTGAATTGGTGAAAATGAGCTTCAAACAAAACCAAGACATTTTCTTCACCAGAAAAGAAAAGGACAAAGAACCAACAGGCTGCCTACGGAGGACCAATAGTATCGCCTATTAGTTCCAGGAATCTTGTACCTAGGTGGTCTTCCAAACCAACAGGCCGCCTATACAGAACCAATAATATCATCTATTAGTTCCAGGAATCTTGTGCCTAGGTGGTTTTCTCAATTCCAAAACTTGGGCCATTCCTAATAGAAAAATTGCATCTTCCCCTCTTTCCAGTAACATTAACCAACCACGTCACTGCCACCAACATCTCAAGACATGACTAAAAATATCATGCTGACCTATAGGCAATATACGAAGGAACAAAGAATGTCTTCAGCCCCATCACAAGATAATGCAACTCTTGCGACAAAACCACCTACTTGTAGCTTTTACAGCTTAAAAATCATTAATCAAAAAGAAATTCTTTTAACAGAATAGAAGGAATTTGTCATCATCACTTTTAACATTTCACCCATTTGTCGAACCACACTTAAAATATCATCCATCTAACTCATGATTATGCGTCCTTTCATAGGCTTTTTGAAATTAAATCAAAAGAAATGAGTGAGATATTAACTAGTTCATCTTTTGAGTGTTTTTCTTGGACAAATTTCCCAAAAAAGAATCTCGCAGTTATTACAAAACACTTAATGAACAACTTAACCATCACTGAAACAAAAGGGATTGTCTACAAAGAGCCCATTGATCTTTTGTATATGGCGGTCACAATCATTCTTGTCCCTTAAAATTCCAAATTGGGTGGTTGTAAGAGTGTCATTGAATACACAAAGTTCAAAAAAAAAAATTCGGACTTCATGACTCACCCCAAGCCATCCAATTTAACATCTGACCTCCATGTACAAAAGATAAATGGTCTCTTTGTAGACAATCCCAAAACACAAGGACTACAAAACTTTATAATAAACATCTATGCTCCATGAAAAGCTGTAGATTGAGCAAATGTCAAATTATCTTTCTAGACAACGATCCAATGACCAAGTTGAACCCTAAGGGGCAAATAAAGATTTAGCCATCCAACATTAGACATCACCAGACAAAGAAATGGTCATAGAAATATGGATGAACACAGCTATCAGCTTAAATAATTGATCCCAAATCAGTAGTTAAATTGTTGAAGAAAGCATAAAGAAAGTCATTTGTCATTTTCAATAAGTTCCCACTAGTTTCAGAAAAACAGATAACAAAACATATTATCGCGTTCAAAACAGAATTAAAAATCATTTTGTTGCAAATATCTAATCCTTCGAATATATAGAAAAGCTATGATAACAACCACACCATGAGAACTGTCTCACCAAAGCGGAATCACATTATTGAGATCATGGTTAATGGGTAGACTAGATCAAATTTGATCATTTATTTCAAATAACTGCTTTGTGGAACATATTGCAACAGCCATTATTTGTCATTTCCATTTCAACAGATTGAGCACCAGAAAGGGTACAATAATAAACATAATAAAAAACCATTCTGAGAAGATCAAATCATATGCATAATTACTATGCCCTCAAATAACTGATTCACAGCTTCTTTAGAAAGCAGATTTGATTAAGTCAGGAATAGAATTAGAATAGCTTGTCTCAAATTGCAATAACATTCATTATTTATTTTTTACATTTCAAGAGATGATGCCTGGCACCTGTCCAACTAATGGAAAGGAAACAAACATGCACAATAAACTATTCAAAACTCATCCTCAGCATTTATTCGTACCTTAATTTATGATTGCAAAAGAGGGGAGAAAGTTTATAAAACCAGTTATTAATCGTTTAGACGCAAGTCTACATTTCATGGAACAATTCATTCATCTTCCACAACTCCAACACAAAAATACAAGCAAGAACGTTCACAATAAAAGAATAGACAAAAATTCGGAACTCATGGGTTCATGAACCCATGCCTTTCTTTTTCTTTTTCTTTTCCCTTTTTTTTTTAATCGCTCATGCACCTATCTTTTCATGCATCTAACAGGTGATTTTGCCTCACATAGATCTGAAAGTTAACAAACCACGAAGCAAAAGCATAGAGAACAGTCTCACTGACATTTTCCAGATTTTCTGATTTCGAACTCTAAAGCACACAACCATGAATTAAACACAAGACCAACCAACACCATATGAGAAAGAGACGTGCTTTGCGACGGGGAAGAATTCAGGAAAGAAAAGAGTTAAGTTACAAGACAGAACCAAAGTAGCATCCAACAACACGATCACCAAATTCAATATCAAAAAGAACAAGAAAAGAAATGAAAGAAAAGCATTATCCATTGCAATAACAAGTGCATGGGTTCAGAAGTGTCAATTACAAAGGGTGGATGTCAAACCAAATGATATTAAAGATTTAACAGTGTTATTCTACAATAACAGGAACATCCTTCTTAAATAGCAAGTGGATGGCCTCAAAATACTTTACAGACCATAAGACACAGTACATAGCCACTAAATCCCCTTTGGGGATTGAGCGGGCAATCATTTGAGCCTGATCACAATTCACAACATTTTCAAAGAGTCTCAGCATCAATTCAGCCTAAACATAGTAACTAATGATGTGAATGCAATGAATTTCCATGATGTCCAAGCTGGTCATCTTCCTAGAATTGTGCCACCCAGAAATCATTGCCCAGGCCAATTCCAAAAAATAGGTAGCATGCTGCAATAGTGACTCTAAGGGGTAGCGCTTGAATTACAACCTGCATCCAAACTTCTGTCAACCCAAAAAATTCAGATCAAAATATGAAGGAACAATTAGTATCAGGAGTTCAAGAACTCAATCGATAAGCATTTACAATGACCCAGCTCCCAAGCAAATAAAGGAAACCTAGGAACTTGCCAGGTGCTCCAGTGTCAAGCAATAGAGAGTGCCCATTTATATGACATGACAAACAAATAACAGGACCCAACATGATACAGGCAGCCAATTCGCGGCACCAGATTGCTTGTTTACTATGTTTTCTTGAATGGCTGGACAAGTTACTAATGATTCATGCAAATCGAGAATACACGGACCACCCATCTGACTATTTTCTTCATTAGACTATAATAAAGATTATAGAAATAAAGAGTTGTAGTTGATAGGAATTACACATACAAGAGTACAGGAACACAGAAGAGGTCCTCAAAGCCATGTTTGGACAGCCACTATCATGTGATCCACAATATGGCTTTTGCAGTTGCACAGAGCACAGAAAATGTGATTTGGAAAGGTATGTTTGGATAGCTGCAAGGCTATCAAACCTACCCATAAAGCTCCTACTTTGTTGTGTGCGCTCGCTATGAGGCAGAAGCTTGACCAAGCCAATGGAGTGAGCACTCTGCCAACAACATTTTGACAGGCAAAATGCCCGATTTTGTTAGGTACTTTGTAATATTTTCTTGCTCTACATTATTTTCTTTTTTCTTTTCTTTCTTTTGCTAAAAGTTCTTCATCGCATTTAAAGATGGGATAGACAAAACCTGCCCGAGGGAATTATTGAACTTCTAAAACTGTCTAAGGACATCATCGAACTTCTTTTTTTTGAGAGAAGCTAACCTTAGTTTAAACAGGCTTCTGAAATCTCAACTTAGGAAATAATTTTCACAGGCGACACATAATTGCACCTTAAACCTGGAAGTTATTTTCGTCAATGTGAACACAACGCTTTGCATAACCAATCTAAACGCCAACCCATGGGAGCTAACCAAACACAACTACTACATATTTTCTGCATGCTACACGCATTATGAAACTTGTTGACATAATGCAGTAAAAAAAAATGATCACAAGACAACTCGATACCCATGCAGCATCAATATCAACATCAAACAGGGCAAGAAAAATAAACAACAGTTTGATGACCGGAGGAAGTTTTTACATAGATACTTGATGAACAACTTGTAGGACACAAAGGAACACAAAAGAAGATCGGAATTTACAAAATGAAACAGATAATGAAACATGCTTTTGGGAGACATACTTGTCATAAATATTCAGAATTTCATAAGATTTTGATTTGTTTCAATGTCGGCCATCTACTACTAATTAAGGGTTGTTTCAAAGTGACAAGTTCAATTTCAACATTCCAAGTTTCAAGACTGAGTTGGAGAAAGATAAAAAGGCTTACACCTGGTTCAACTCGAGTGGAAATTTTTGGGAGGTGAAGGCTTTGCCATTAGTTTTGGAACTTGTGATGTGTGGAGCTTCATGCTCGGGACTTCTAATAGAAAAGGAGAATTCGCTTCACAGGACAAGACGGGACAGCAGGGCAGGCCCCAGCCCACAATGTCTCAGATATAATAGAGGGCATTCAGAGATTGCAATCCATGTGATATCATCCCAGCATCCAGAGGATTTTTTTTTTTTTTGACGGGGATGGGGGGGGAGGGGTTCAGTGGAAATTTTGATAATAAGACGGGACCACGACTTATACAGCGACTTGGCTAGCTGGCTCTCTTCCCTTTTCTTACTTAAACCGCTTACTGAAAAGTATGATTGAACCACTCACCTACAAGCAACTCGCTCTAGCCATAACAGCAAGAGGAGTTTGTGTTTTTTTCTCCCCTTTTTGCTACGTGAACTTTATAATAGTTCTTGATAACGTGAAGTTATCCCAATACTTGTCCTTCGTATGATTTCTCATGCAACGAGATGTTAATATTTAAAAAATACATTAGTCTTTATATAAACCCTGAAATAGTATCAACAAAAACTTTTACCGCAATGACATAGAAGCAAACCGGAAGCACCAGAAGTATACAAACTAAATAGTGAATAAAAAATTTAAAAAATAATGGATAAACAAAAACACCCATTAGCAAAAGGTAAAGAATTGATACAACAAGATTTTAGAGAACTGCTCACCAATTGATGAGAACTATGATCAATGAAGTAGGGAGCTTCTGAACATTAGACGATTGCAGCAGATCCAACAGCAGACCAAGACTGTTGTTCGCAACCTGAGTCAGCATAGCAAGATCAAGAATCGGATGGCCTCTAACTACCCATGACATATTAAAATCTCTCACTCTTCCTGCCAAGAGCAAATTATATGATCACTACAGCTGGGATCAACATCATATTACAACCATTGCAATGCAAAAAGAAACAGTAGAAAATGCATGGTATTAACATTTAATCATGAGACTTCCACATCTAAAATAATATACCATCATTAGGACTTTTCTACCTTCTTTAAGTTCAAGTGGAGAAGGGGCCTGACAATCATTTGCTTCAGGTGTGAAAAGCAAAATAAGAGTTTCGAGAAACTTCACTGCAAGCAACTTTGTTGCAACCGTACAAGGCTACAACATACATACCAAGAATATACACAGTCAGTAAGCAACAAAAACAATAACCACCATGGCAATATTTAGAACGAACAAAGACAGTGTACCCCCAAAGCGGTGTCACAAACAGCATCTTTAAACTTCATCATCCACAACCACAGCTCTTCAAGCCATCTCTCCACTTTACCAAATTTGAGGAACTATAAATCTCAAAATAAAACAAAACCACCATGTTAAAGAAATGCCACAACTATTATAAAATCGGTAGCTACCACTAACAGAGGTTTAAAAGTCATCATCACCATCAAAGCCTTTCCCCAACTATTTGGGGTAAGCTAGAGGTTTAAAGTGATTAATAAAATTATTCAAGCGTTAAGTGAACAGCTAAAATGCATTGGCATTACAAAAACGGCTAACAGAATAAGTTGGCATTACAGAAAACAAACTTGAGGGAGTAAATAAAACTTAAAAAATAGGAAACTAAGATTGCATCAACCATTCGAACAATCTCAAAAGATGTCCCAACCAAAGGTCAAGCACCCAGAATAGCAAATATTACACATCACAAAGATAAAGCAGCCCGAGAACTAAAGAGCAGATCACCAGGCTACCACACTGTAAACAGCAAGGTATACAAGACAATCACAATCAGTTCTTTTTTAACCAACTAACAGATGACACAAGCAGGAGATCCCTGGATAGTCATTGGATTAAGTTACAGAAAGAACTGAAAAACAACTCGCCCATATCTCCTCGAAGCAAACCATCTCATCCAGGACTATACTCAGAACAAACAAATATTCATAACACATCCAACAGCAGGCACAAAAAAGAGCGTTCCTAATCTTAGGGCTCTTACCTGGGACAAATATCTGATCAGGTCCCAAATCTCCTTTCCATAACTATCAAAATTCCTACATTGCCTTTGCCTCCCACTCACACTTAAGCAAGTTTGTTGACTTGTGCAAGATATTAAATATACTTAGAAAAAATTGTCATGGATGTAAGGACCAATATTAATCATTATCCTCATATACATGAACTTCTAGGGCACTAAAATCATGATTCATTGTTGAATCGACTAAGCATCCCTAATTTAGTGAATCCTTATGAGTTATTGCGCTCTTCTGTGCAAAAGCATGAAAGAAACAGTGAACTCGTCCAGTGAAGTCACTGTCAACCTACAGGGCATGTGAAAATGACATGCATTCAATTAAAAGTTGAACCCAGTATGCCAATTGGCAGGCAGAGCACCGCTGAAGGTAATATATGTGGGTGTACGACAGCATCCTTGAAGGGCAAACTAAGGGCAGTTTTTTATATAAATGCATATAACACCCCAAGTTTGAGGCTTTGCACGTGTTGTTTGTTTACACATTATATCCCCTTCTTGACAGTGAACAACTCCGTGTGTATTGCCTCTTGAGAACTTGGCTTCATCTATGGAAGTGAATCAAATAAAAGTTATGGGTGCAACTTTGTCTGTTTCTTGCCTTTTTCGTTAGTCCTCCAAGATACTTCAGCAACAAGTGCACCTTGAGTAGCAAATCCACAGAATGACAAGTTTTAGATTCTAGAAAGTGACACCATAAACATTCTGAAATGGGTAATGGGAACTTTAGCATCCATCTAAATTGCGAGAGGTCTTCAAGGAAATGCAAGGTTTGCTATATTAACGCATTATAGAACACTTCCATACATCCCTAAGGATAGCAGTTGGCTGGCATCAGGTGGCAAGTATAGGGGCAAATAAAGAACGGAGCTGATCTGTGGATTTGGCTCAGCTTTTTCCTTTTTTTTTACTATGTTTGCTTCTAGACTTTTAGTACGTAAGTGCATCTCTGGGTACATATGAATCATCACTGCATGTTCCTAGCTCATCATTAGCAAGTTTCTATATTACACTTCAAATAGTTTCGATCATTATCTTAGAGAAAATGATGATGAAAAAATGACTTGCTATTTTAATCTTTTTTTTTTTTGCCTTTTTTTTCCCAATGTTGTAAGGAGGAAACCACTACATTGTTGCTTCAAGGAGAAGCAGACAATCTCAGACGTAGACTGTACGGTTGAAAAGGATAGGAAAAAAGGGGGAAAAAAAATCAAACTGGGAAATTTGGGGCCTCGGGCCTATAAAGAGATCCTGCCTCCTATTTACAGCAGGTGCTAGTGGGTTCACTGTGTCATTGGCCATTCTAGAAACCTGCTGAAAGATCATTGTCTTATCACGGCATTGCTCCATTATGCACAAAAATCAATATGAGAAATACATTGTCACTATGAGAAGCACTGTCAAATAATAACTTGAGATTAAATTGCAGTAAGCTGGGACTTTGTGTTAATATAAAGTTCAGAGTTTCATATACATGCGCGTAGGATTTCATTCTCATGACAAAATTCACCATCAATTCCATGCTAGATTAAACATGACAAAAATTGAAAAATTCAGAATTTCTGCCAGGTTATTCGTGGTATGTGCTAGAGGATAACTGGCTTATCATGGCATGGCTCCATTATGTAAAGAAATCAATATAGAAAAAACATAGTCACTATAAGAAGTGCAGCCAAAATAACAACTTGAGACTAAATTCTTGTAAGTTGAGATTTCATGGGCAATAGAAAGTCTCATATGCAAGCATTAGGAATTCATTCTCTTTAGATTATCCACAGATGATTCCATAACAAGTGCAGAATTTGAAAATTCAGTATTCCTGCCAGGTTACACCAAGCAAATGATAAAAAGTTTCTCTTTTGATATTGTTTTCAGACACAAACCGCCTTATAGATAAACTCAGGACAATTCTGGATGTCTAAAGGACAATAATTAGAAATTGGACTAGATAAATATATCTTTTTAATATTTAATTTAGTTTAACATTGGACACTAAAAGCAGTTATGATGGAAGAGAGTACCTGCAGCGCAATATCTTCCAACGAGTTCCGAAATAATTTTGAGCCACTAACTATTGTCTGTTTAACAACATCAGGAGAGTTGTCTTTCAAAAATGCCACCAAGACAGGTACCAACATGCAGATTCTTTCCCCCACCATCAAACCAAGATCCCCAATTAGTCTGCAATCAACAAAGATAACAATGCTTAAAGTACTAAAAAACATTGCATGGTGGAAGGAAATCATCAACCCAATTTTTTCGAATATAATCCAAGAAAGGGACTCAAAAATAAGAATGTCGGCTAAGCTGCTCCACCTCCAAGCAAAGGAAGCAAATCAGAATGTTGGCTGCTTAGCTCACACCAACATAGTCAGCAGATGAAGGCAATTGAAAGCTCACCGGCCAAAAGCATAGTCTCAATACATAATTTTTTTGCTATATTGTCTAATATTGTATTTCTTTTATCCCTTTTTTCCTTCCATTCTTTTACCATGTACCTCTCCCTCTTCTCTTACTACTTCTATTTGTCTGAGCTCCCAACTTGTGGGAGTGCCGCCTTTCGTTTATAGCCAAATGTATTTCTTCTATTTATTTACAAAGTTAACCTTTCTCACAAAAAAAATATTGTGCCCTCATAAGAATTCTCACATCCTTGAACTCCAAATGCCATTTCCACAACTTATAACAATTCAAAGAAATGTAATTTTAAGTTCACAACATTACTTCTGCATTAGGAAATGGTATTTTTACTAATTCAAATAAAAAATGGCATATTTATGGAAAAGGACTATAACCACGAGCTTAAAGCCTCTTACTTGTATATAAGGACCAATGGAAACAATAAGCTTGACATATGCTTTAAGACACCATTTAATTGGTATACACATGAAAGAGACATCATAAACCGTGCCCCTTCCATGACAGAATTGTCGAACCAGGGGTGATTATAAATAATAGAACATCCCCCAAGCCAAATTTCATATATTATGAATGCTGTGATTCATAATTGGGAATAGACTATGATGATGATGATGATGATGAATGCTGTCATTCACATGTCAATAGCGCATGCATTCGCATTCCACAACATGCAATTTGAAACCTAAAATAAGCAAAACAACCCATGTAATTTTTTAAAAAATCCAAAATCTCAGAGTGGCAGTCCCCTTATCCAAGGAAAATAGTAATAACTCGAAGGATTAAATATTGAATGGTCTCTGTAGGTCGTTCTAAACTTAAAGTCCAAGTGTTTTTTTTTTTTTGATGATGTTAACTGAAAGTCCAAGTATTAATTGGTTATAACTATCTTTCCTCCAAATCAGCTGCAATAGGGCATAATCATCATTAAATAAATAACAATACGAGTTAAAAAACGAAATAAGGAGAAAGGAATAAAATCACAGTCAGGGTGGGTTCAGGTTTTCAACTCACTCAGCTAGGGTTTTGCGAACCAACGAATCAGGAGAGTCTTGAAGGTCCGCAACATAAGGAATCAGCTCTGCAGCAACAGTGGGATCGCTAGAGATCAGAATATCCCTAGCTTGTCTTAGAGATGAAAGCTTCACAGCCAAATCATTGTGGTTCTTAGCAGCCACGAGAAGAGAAATCGCCTGACTTCTAGGGTTTGTTGCGGCCATTATGCTAACTATTAGACAGAAAAAAGTTGCAGAATAATTCTCTGTGGTGAACAGTACTTGAAAAACGCGACCTAAGGTTCCTCTCTCTCTCTCGCGTTCTATAATTTCTGGTGTCCTGTTATTGGAAAACGCGACCTAATCTCTCTCTCTCTCTCTCTCTCTCTCTCTCTGAATCGTGAGGTCTCTCTCCCTCTCTCTCTCACACTCCGATAAATAATGACCGAGGAAAGGAGAGGGAAAGAGGGAAAAGAGTGCGAGTTGGGGAGGGAGAAGGGGCTTTGTGCATACAGGGATGGTCTCAAAGAATCTGCCGCATTTTTGTTTTTAAATGAACTCATTGAATTTTGGACTCTTTTCATTGGGTAAATATGTGAATTTTAGACTCCATTACTGGGAAACTGCAAAGTCTTAAGTCTATACCACATTAACCCACTTATTATCACATATTTTTGGGTTTTTAATGAAAAAAAATGTTACTATGAACCCTCTCATACCTATGTGATTAGGACTCCAAATGATTACCATTAAAATTAATACAGATTTCTAAAAAAGTTATCATATGGTGTGAAACTTGACTTTTCTAGAGATCCATGCCAAATTTGATGGTGATCATTTGGGGTCCTATTCACATGGGTATGAGAGGGTCTCGTAGGATCATTACTTTTTAATGAAACCTACACAGTAGTTCAGGGACTGTCTACACATATATCATTTATCTTTTATAAACGGAAATCACAATCATTTTTATCCCTTAAATTTCAAAATAGGTGGTTATAAGAGTGCCAATGAATAAATACAAAGTTCTAAAAATAATAATTTCTCAAACTTCATGACTCACCCTAAGCTATCCAATTTAACATCTAATGAGTGAGAATGATTGGACTCCATGTACAAAAAATAAAAGGTGGGCTCTTCGTAGACAAGGGTAATTATTTCTAAGGGCTATCATTTGCAGTAGTGTGAAAAAACGACAATCATCAATCAAGGGAAGACCTATAATCCTTGTTTGAGAACTAAAAAAACCGGAGAAAACAAGTTTTTTTCTCAGTGTTTTCCCTGTTTGAGAATAGGGAAATCCATGAAAACAAGGAGCTCTGCATTTTTTTGTGTTTGCACGTTATTCCCCAATTTCGGAGAAAACTGCAGCACGCTCTTTAGGGTGTGCTGTTGATTATCAAGAATCGGAAGTCCCCTTCATCCCCTTTTTCATTTCACTAACCTTACGATCGATTTGCCAAAGCTCTAGTTCAAGTTTTCTCCAATTTTTACAAACAAGTTACCAAACAAGGGTTTTCAGCTCTTAGCTACAATTTTATATTTCTACCTTTTTCTCAGGCTTACAGTTTCTCAGATATTTTAAAAAAAAAAAAGCATTCTCAATTACCAAATAGGGTCATAATGGCTAAAATTTTATTTTTTAATCAAGGAAAAGAATATCCACCTTTTTGGGTGTACGACATGATATTTAAGAATATTTTGTACTCCCGAGGAGCATACTAATGCAGTATAAAATTTACCGACAAACAATACCGACAAAAATAATTGTATTTTAAATAGAGAAATAAAACTTGTAAAGGAAATCACAAGAAAAAAGAATAAAATTCGTTGATACGAGTATTCCGACATAGACCAATTTCAATAGCATAAAAAACACCCACAAAGGGACCTCTCTCTCTACAATAAATACTTTATTTATTCCATAAAACTCAATCCCCCATTACACAATACGTGATCTCTTTTATAAAAGGTTGCTTTCAAAACCGTAAAGATAATTACTTTGTCTTCTAAAGATAAACCATAAAACAAAGCCCTATTTCTATGTACCTCAATCTCACATTTTTCCTTCAATCTAACATTCTTCCCTCAATCTCACATTCTTCCCTGAAAAAAAGTCATCCTTATCTTTTTCTACCAAAAAACAAAGCCCTATTTCTATGTACCTCAATCTCACATTTTTCCTTCAATCTAACATTCTTCCCTCAATCTCACATTCTTCCCTGAAAAAAAGTCATCCTTATCTTTTTCTACCAAATAGGAGTCCGTTTGGTTTCCCTTTCTCCTATTCATATTTCATGTCCTTAATAGAAAACCAAACGGACTCCTTTCGTATAAAGGTTATCCACTTATTCCTATCTAGAACAAATCCGTTTTCCACTTATTCCTATTTAGAACAAATCCACAGACTTTCCTAAACCAACCCATATAAAAAAAAACACCTTATGAACTAAACTAAAAAAAATCATACTTATCCTATTTCTAACAATTAACCTTAATAAATAAAAATAAAAGTCTACCCACATCTCTAAAAATAAAAGCATAAATTTCTAGCAACCTTTGATATGCATCATTCTCCCCTGGTTGGAGAAAACTTGACCCCGAGTTTTAAAATGTACTAAGATCAACTTTGTATTAGCACCACAACCTTCTTCGATCTGAATGTTGTAAACACAATCCTAAAACCTATGGGTTGAAACACTATTCAAAAGACAACAATTGTGCACTGAAATTGATAAACTATCGAGGAATGGATCATCACATATCCATAATAATTGTTTATGCTCAGCCCTAACATCTTCAAGCTAAGAGTATTCGATGATTGATTTAACATCACTTATGGATTCTCCTTTGAGTGCTTCCTTTTTTTTTCGTCAAATAATTAGATAGGCTTGACCTCCTCTGGATAGCAAAACCTAAATCCTCCTAATGAGCCACTAAATGAAACATTTACCCAATCTCTTGAACCTCCTCCATAAAGTTGACCATTGAGATTAAATTTATACACTCCCGAGATTAAATATATACACTCCCTTGGTTTAGGCTTAGATGTAATTCCCTCTTTCATGAGAGCTAACACAGTTTATTACTATCTTTCCAATAAGTATATGTGTTCCTCCTCCCATCATATAGCTTTACGGTCATATTGTCATGGTCTACCCAATAATATATGACAAGCATCCATGGAAACCACATCACACCATGCATTATCACAATATTTATTTCCAATAGAAAAAGAAACATGGCATGTACTTTCTACTTGTACATCATTGTTCTTTTGTAACCAAGTAAGTTTGTATGGTTGGCAATGCTTCTCTATGCCGAGCTTGAGCTTTTTAACTGCATCTCGTGATATTACATTCTCACAACTCCCACTATCAATAATAAGTTTGCACACTTTACCTCCAATTGTATAGGTGGTGTGAAAAATATTGGTCATTAACCAATGCTACTGAGTTTATTGCTTAGGCGTTAATAGACTCTTTCGAATAATTAAGGACTCACCAACATCTCCATAGACAAGATCATCCTCATATGGCTCATCATCATAAATCGGATCACCATCATACCAATTAGCATCATCTAGGTTCTCATCCACAATTATGACTTGTTTGTTTTTATCAAATTGACTATTCGACTTCTTACAGTCTTTAGCCTTGTGACTCATCTCCCCGTACTTGAAACAATGAAGAGTTGAGATGCTGCCCTGAACTCTAGCACCTAGACCAGCAGTATTTTGGTGATTAATAGGTGCTGCAATGATATCTCTACGCCCCCCAGATGGTGCATCTTTAGGGCTAGCACCACAATCTTGAAACTTGTCTGTTCGGAGACCCGAATCTCCTCTCGTGGCTGCAATAGCCCTGCTCCTAGATTGTTGCTTTTCTACAGTTAAAGCTCGTTGATAGGCTTCCGATACAGTCCATAGAAAGTATAAACTTAGGACATCCTGAATTGATTGGTGCAGTCCCGAAATATATCGAGCAACATGTTGCTCTTCAGTAACAAGTTGTTTCGTGCAACTAGTTGACCTCCCTCCTTAACGAAAGGTATGAAGTCGCTGAAACATCTTCTGGGTATAGTTAAAGGGCAAGAACTGCTCCCTTAAGTTTTTCATCTTTTCCCAATTAGAGATTTTCGATTTTCCATGTCTTTCTCGATTCTTTTTCAATTACTCCTACTATGTTGATGCATGACCCTTAAGAATAATTTGCCATGAGCTTCACCTTCCTATCAATCAGCACATCTTTGTATTCAAATATGCGCTCGACATAATCAATCCAATCAATAAATTCCTCCACTTGCAATCCTCGTATAAACTCTGGAAGATTAACTTTAATACCTAGATCCCAATATCTGTTATCCCGAACATGGGGCTTCTGATGCAGAGCGTGCACATGGTACGAGTTCTCCAAAGCAGCTTCCTACTCACTACGGTCGTCATAGTGTGTCGGGGCTGATTTTGCGCTAAGCGTTGGGTCAATTCTTCTACTTGCCTTCTCAAATTTATGATCTCTATCTCATAGAGGTATTGCTCTCACTGGATCCACTCATTCTCGACACCTTGTTGTCGCGGATGTCCACGAACCATATGCCTTTTTAAGAGCATGCGATCGTAAAAGAGTTTGGCTCTTATACCACCTGATGCAGTATAAAATTACTGGTGAACAACACTGAAAAAAATAACCGCGTGTTAAAGAGAAATAAATTTTGTGAAGGAAATCACAAGAAGAAATAACAAAACACACAGATATGAATATTCCGACATGGACAAAATTCAATAGAAAAAAAAACACCCACAAAGGGGCCTTTCTCTCTACAAGAAATACTTTATTTATTCCATAAAATTCAACCCCCATTACATAATACATGATCCTTTTTATAAAGATTTATTTCAAAACCGTAAAGATAACTACCTTGTCTTTTAAAGATAAACCATAAAACAAATCCTTATTTCTATGTACCTCAATCTCACATTCTTCCCTTAGCAACTTCCCTAAAAAAAATCCTCCTTATCTTTCCCTCCCAAAAAGGAAGGTTCATATATCATGTCCTTAATAGAAAACCAAACGAACTCCCTTCATATAAAGGTTATCCACTTATTCCTATCCAAAAAAATCCACGTACTTTATTAAACCAACCCATATTTTAAAAAAAAACACCTTATGCACTAAACTAAAAAAATCATACTTATCCTATTTCTAACAATTAATCTTTATAAATAAAAATAAAAAATCTACCCACATCTCTATAAAAATTTCTAGCAATCAGATTTTGATATGTGTCACATACTGTCTAGAATGTAACATTTTTAACCTAGTGACTAACCTCAAAACAAAAACAAAAAAAAAATGCAGTATAGAGGTCTACAAATTTAGTTTCTGAATATTATATAGAGATCATCTAATTTTATTTATGAATTCTAAAACATTGTAGCGCACTATCCTAATGCATCTTAGGACACAATAAACTATAGTCATGCCCAAAACATAGTCCAGGTTAGAATATCCCAAAATCCTAAATTTACAAACCCAAATATTTCATAAAATTCTCAAAATACTTGATATTCTGAATATTTCAGTTTAGTAAGTTGAATAATCCCAACGCTCAAGACATGCAAGTCAATATTTCATAATGTCGTAGTAAGGAAATCAGATTCTTAGATTTGGCAATTTCTATAAACTGAAAGGAGAATACATACATTGTGAGCCTCTACTTGCATCCAAATTCGATTAAACCATAACCATTGGAATCAACGCCATATTCTAATCAATCCTATAAAAGTTTGAAGCTGACATCTCTTAGTGCTGCAACATTTGGCATAGAGGCCAGAGGACTTATGTCAGAGAATGCAGCACGAGACATATGGCACCTTCGTACTAGTCTAGAA
Source organism: Amborella trichopoda (assembly GCF_000471905.2). The sequence continues at coordinate 211,890 of NW_006499858.1, read as the reverse complement.
CACTGCTTTCCTATTTTGGAGTATATTTTGCCTACATACAAAGTTATTTTCCAGCCATTTCAATAGATAGAGGCCAAAATAGAAAACTTATCCCTATTTCCTGGTCACAGAAACCTTGCAACCCTCAAACCTTAGCTTTTGGCAACTCAAGTCCTAGTTTTGGGACCCTGCTCCAGCCAATTTCAAATATCAAATAAGTCCTTTTTAGTCAACAAAGGCCATAGATGTAGGACATCTAGGCATCCATCTCTCCCTCAGAGCGCAATCAATCAATCAAGATCTTCAATCTCAAAGATCAAGGGATAAGGATTTCATATTTACTGTTAGATTCGGGCCCAAATCCAGTCGCCGGGCCTAAGAGCCTAGCTTTCAGGTTATTTTATTCTTCTTCTTTTTTCATTTATTATTTAATATATTTTACTGCTTTGATTTAGTTACTTTGTTCAATTTCTTAATAGATATCTTATTCTTATTTTTCTTCTTTTATTATTTTTATTTTGATTGTTGTTCATCTCTTTTTTTGTTATTGGTCTCTTTATTCCATTGCATTTATCTTTATTGATGTTTTCATGCTTTTCTTTATTTTATTTTCTATTGTTTGTGCTTATTTTGGATGTCATATTGAGCGAGCTCGGGCACAGATTTATCAAGAATAGGTCTTTTAAGGCAAAATTCTTTGTAGATCTAAATTTGACAGGACCCAACTCTCATAACTCATTTAAATAACTAAGTTTGTACAGGACCTCAGATAGATCAGACTTCCTCTCCTTTGTTTAGTCTTGGATTCGCATCTCCACATCTCTTTAAACTACTGGATCCATTAGTAGGTCTATAATGAAGTTATTCCCAATGTGTATCCCTGAACTGATTATTGTAGTTGATTTTAGTTTTAGCCTTCAAGATCTAAATTAGTAGTAAAAGTGGGACCCACTCTATATGTTTCCAGTTGCCATGCATAACAAGATCATGTCAAGGCAATTTCCTGGGTTCCTATTGTTCCTTCAACCCATCATATTATATGAACTACAACCTGAATGTTGTCCCTTGGAATTATGATTAGACTAATGAGTAGGATTTCATCCAAATCTATTGTCTACATGAGAATCTAAGATGAACCAGACTGAGAGAAGTCTGATCCATTTTAGATCTTGCACAAACTTAGTTATTGAAGTGTATGTTTGACAACCCTACAATATCTTGATATTTCAAGATATTGTAAAATCCATAATAATATTGATCTTAAGAGTTATTGAAAATGTTTGTGGCTTCTTTGATTGAACAAAACAATATTCTTTAAAATTTTAATAACTGTCAATTATCAGGATCTCACAAAATTCAAGTCAGATTTAATATTTGTGGGATTCAATTCTTCTGTCGTTTTTTTGCTTCTGCTTCACACTCAATCACGCGAACCCATAAAACCCCTCCCATCTTACCATCTCTGAGACCCATTCCTCTCTCACCCTCACTCTCTCGCCTCCACAAACCCTTTCCCCAAAATCTTTAAAAATAAAATTCTCTTTACAGAAGAAGTTGAATGTTGAATCCTAGAGGGAGCGAGTTTGAGAGAAAGAGTCTAAATGGGGAACTCTTTGAGCCTCTGGATAACGAATTACATCGTGTCAAGATTTCTCTCTCTAACCTGAAGCAATGCTCTCCTCCTCATCCTCAACAAAACCCACTTCCATCTTGTTTAGGTTTCTCTCTCTAACTCCAAGTCTCTTATTTTCATGGCCTTCAAAATGAATAATCTTCTTAATGTCTGTCTGTCTCTCTCTCTCTAACTCCATGTCTCTTCTTTTCATTGCCTTCAAAATGAATAATCTTCTTAATGTTTCTCTCTCTAACTCTCTAAAGTTCATCGTAGAATGGACTCCTCAATAATCCTACCACCCAATATGAGAATACTCTCTTTGATAAAAAATTAAATGATATTTTCTCTCACCATTTTCATTAACAATTTTTGCAACCTCGACTTAGATGTAGAGCCATTCATTGCTCTTGGAGTTCTCCCGTGAATTCTCGTTGTTTATCATGGATTTGGAGTTGGTTTCACTTCAAGATCTGAAAGTTGTTAATCACATATTTTGCATTGGATTTTCAACTGTCGCTCTCTCTCTCTCTCTCTCTCTCTCTCTCGTTTTTTTATTTTAGACTGATTACTCTTCCATGAGGCTCATAGAGTCTAGTTCTCATCAACTAATCAACTAGTTTGACTACACACATAGAAGACAAAAATTCTTGTCCATACCTTGGAAATAAAAATTCTCTTTTTATGAAGTTTTGAAAATATGGAAAACCGCATGAAAGAACTTTTTTCATGTGAAAATGTATATGGAAAACATTTCCATGCAAACCAACGTGCCATAAGTTTGATGCTAATATAAATTGAGTAGGATGAGCCTGAAGAGAATGTAAAATTTTATGAAAAATACATCATAATAACACACAAGAATAGCAATATGCCTGATCAATTGTCAAGTTTATGTTCAAAACGTGTTTGAAGAAATGGTATAAAGAGATAATTAAACTGATACAAAAAAGTATATATTAAGGGGAAAATTGTTGAATTTATGTGGCCTTTAAGGACCTTATGAGTGATTGTAAAAAAATATTTGATATAGTGGAATATAAACTCAATGGGAGTGTGGTCCCTCGTGAACCATATTAAGCAAATGATGTTTGCTGATACCGGACTGTGTTTGACGGTCTAGGTTAGTCGGTTGGGAAAAACCCATGTTACATGAGCATAGAGTATAAATCAATAAGGGTTATAATGAGTCATCTTTTAATAAGATCGGAGTATGTCTGGATGAGTGAGCCGAGGGACTGTGTGACCCTTGTGTACGATGTTGGCCTTCAGAGACGGGGGTTAAAGTCTCATCCATGTACCATCACACGACATACATATTGATAGACCATTTCGAAAAAGCAAGTTACCTTTCAGTGTGAAGCGTATGCATGTGCGAGAGATACCCCTATGCGCCATAGGAGCTATAGTCGCATCAGGTCTAGGTGACCTTGACCCATCTCTAGAGAAAGACCTAAAATCCACATGCAGGGATTGCGACCCTTAAGCTCATCTGTCAGACTTTTGAGACCCACTAATGAGCCCCTGCTTGGACTGTGGGCCATGGGAAATACTTGGTCAGTCTAATAAAACAAGTGTGATATGTAATCCACAGTTGAAGGTGGAGTGCCCCGTGATTGTTGATTCCTAAGCCATATGGATCATTTTCCCATCATATTAGTTTAATTATGTTGTTTTATGATAAATAATATTTTAGAATTATTATTTGATTTTTTATAAATCTTTGAATATTTTATTTATAAAATTTGAGCTTATGAAATAAAGATATTAATTTTATAATGTTTTAAATATTCGAATAATATTTTAAAATTATTTCTAGTTTTCTTTTATATATAAATAATTTCATGGGGGCTCATTGTATACATGGGCCCACCATGTTGTTGGAGATGGGGCCCATGAAGCCCCCTCTAAGGTGGCACGCCCGACCCCTTTATTATCTTTCCTTATTTAGTGGGATATGACATGTGGTCATATGGTTGGAATATATTAACTAAATATTGACTAAATATTGACTTGATATATTTTGAAAGATTTTGTGGAAAGTATGTGAAGACTTGTGCTATGATATGCACAAAATTTTGATTGGATTTAATTTATTTAATTTTTAATGATAGAAAAATGGTTTAGGCAAGGGAGATGATAGTTCATGCACCTTCTATAATGTTAATGGCTCATCTATAAAATTGATAACTTAAATCTCTCACCCCACAAGTCACCATTGATTGACGGTCAATATTCAATTTCACTTAAGATGCAAACTATGATAAACCCTAAGAAACCCTAGACTTAATTTTTTCTATAAATAGAAGACCTCCCCTCCTCTATTCTTTGCACTAATCTCTCTTCTCTCTCTCTCTAAACTCTCTTCCTCTCGAAGGACACGCCTCACTCTTTCATCTCTCTGTAACCTTTTCTCTCTCCTAGCCCATAGAGGGGACCACCCCTAGGATATTTCTCATTCTCTCTCATCTTGATTAAACATAAGGGTTGGGTAGTAGATGATATGCTTGACTAGGTCTTTGGGAGTTTGGACCTAGGTTCAAAGATTTGTGATCAAAAGGGGGAGTATATAGTTTCATAGAAAAGTTTGGCCTAAAATTACTTTCCCGGTTGAGATTGAAGCTAGATCATCGATCTCACGGCATCAGATGGTGGTAACTTGGTGTGGGGTATAATAAGCCCGGTTGAGGTACTCTTCAGCACTCTCCATTTTATTTCTTACAATTTAATTTGTATATTCTCAAACATAAGGAGAGCATCAAGGTTTTTAAGATATTGGATTTGTTAGTTTTATTTTATGTGAAGCAAGAGTTATTGTACTAAGACTATTTGTTGGGATCTTTGTCAACAGAAAAAAAAAAAAAAAAGGGGTAAAAAAAAGAAAATAAAATATATATTCCCGGTAATATCACATTAGTCTTTATTTCAAAAATATCTCTATACCCCCTATTTTTAGATTTCATTTCACAATAGACCCAAGGTTTTAAAAGATATATTAGGGCATAAAAATTATAGATTTTATTTATTCTAACCCACTGAACTACTTTAAACCTGTTTTTTTAGGCCAAACAAATCTAAAAATACATGCATTTTCTAAAAAATATCCTCCCAAACTTCTAGAGAGAGGAAGAATGGCTTCATGGAGGTGAGAGGTTACCGGGAGAAAATATAGGTATTTGAAGAAACACGGGAGGAGAGAGAGAGGCATAGGAAGAGAGAAAGATAGAACTTTGGGGTATATAAGTGAAGAGAGAATAACAGATTGGGTTTAGAAAGAACATGTTTTTCTCACATTTGTTTAGGTTAAAAAATAGGTTTAAAGTGGCCAGAGGATTAGAATATATATTTTGAATCCTTGAGTTTATAAAAAATGAAACTTAAAAATAGAGGATATGGAGATATTTTCCTTATATTAGAATAATATATAATCCAAATAAGGAAAAACCAAGAATGTGTTTATTCAAATTTTCAAATATATGAATATTGAAATTCTGTTTTGTCAAACATACCATAAAATAGTCAACAGAAAGTGGGTTTTGTCAAATTCAGATTTATAGAGAAATCAATCTTAAAATACCTATTCTGTATATATTTGCAGTTGAGCCGACTTAGATAGTGTGAAATCTCAAATAAATACAAAAGAAAGTAGAATAAAAGGAACCGGAAAAATAAACTACTAAGGAAAATAAGAAAACATGAATAAAGATGAATAAAGTTGATTTAACTAGAAAAATAGACTAATCAAATAAAATGGAGATGAATAACAATGAAAAGAAATAAAATAAAGAGAAGGAGAGTAGATTAACTGAGTAATAAAAACTAAATAACTAAATTAAACAGTAAAACACATCAAATAATAATAAAAAGAAAAAGGAAAAAAACAAAAGAACCAAGAAGCCGAGCCCTTAGGATCAGCACCCACAGTTGAGCCTGGATCGAATGGCGAAGATGAAGTCCTTGCTCCTGATCCTCAAGATTGGCAATACTTAATTAATGATTGCACTTTGGGGATGAGAGGGAGGCCTTGGAGTTTCACTTCTAGGGCTTTTTATGACTGAAAATGATTGATTTGGTGTGGGAAGTTGGCTGAAGCATGGTATTTATATCTAAGGTTTGGAGGGCGTAAAGCTAGGGTTTGGAGACTGTAGGGTTTTTATGACTAAAATCATGGTTGGGGTTGATGTTTGGGTCTCTGTTTGCAGAAAAGGTTGGGCAAATGACTTTTATAGGCAAAATACACCCTAAAATAGAAAGGTGGTGGTCTTGGATTGGTACGGAGGTGGTATGTAATTCGCACCGCATTTTCCAACATAGCCCTCTCTCCTCTGTGCCACAGTTTGCGGTGCGGAAAAGAACTTAGTTTGGAACCTTTACATGATTGATCAGAACATCACATTATGTCTAATAGTGGTGGCCTGGTTAAATTTGGATGCTTATAGAGGGTTAAGATACACAAATTCTCCATTTCAAGTTATAGAAACTACCAAATTTGGAAATTTAGTTCCTACCTAGGGATTTTGTAATATTGATATGCCTGTCTTCAATTTTAGGGAACATTAGGATTCTAAATTGTGGTATTCAAGAATTTTGTAGGTTTCTGGGAATTTTTAGGTTTCTAAATCTTGAGATTTATAGGGTTTGGTTTCTTAAAGAAGGGGGGGGGGGGGTGTTGGGTTTGTCTGCAATGGTCATTCTTTAGCACTCCTTGTCCTTCGAGGAACATGAGTGTAAAGAAGTAGACACATGAGAGTGTAAAGAAGTAGACACCCGAGACTGAGTAAATAATTGAAACTAGAAAGTGCTTGGACTCAGGGGTTGAGCGTTCTCTAGGGTGTTCTCAGGCAGTATGTTGGGATTGCTGCATGGTTCCATAACGTCATCAATTCTAAGTTTTTGAAGCTGACTGAATGAAATGAATGAATCCGCGTTTATCTTTGTCTCAAAATTCCTTATTCCTTTTTCACTTAAGGCTTTCTAAAGGCTTAAAGGTTTTGTGTGTCGAGGGGTTAAGTTTTGACCAAGGAAGGCTTCTAAACTCTTTGTGAATATTTGAAAAAGTTTAGAGATTCACGAGGGCTTGAGAGATTTTTATAGGTTTCTCTTCCCCATTGCACTTCTTATTTATTGGATCATGCAATCTCTTAGATCTCAGATGTGGACTATGGATGACCGGACAATGTCATCATTTCTAGGGCTGATCCAAATCTTTACTTTTAAGTCTTGATTTTGAAAGCTTTATTCAATTTCTTTTAAGTCACCCTCACCGCCTCTCCCATGGTTATTCATCCCGTGATGGGTGGGGTAGAAGTCTGGGTAAATCCTAGGTAGCACATTTACACACATGCACAAGAGTAATGGAAAGTCTCAAGGGAAATTACCAACAATATCCCTTAAAATTTCAGAAATTTGGAACTTACAATTTTTTCCTTGTCCATATCCATTTATTCTCCATCTTATTTACCTAATACGCATGTGAAGCTTTTACAAACCTATTAAGCCCATAGGAGTACGCTGTCCATTTACTCCCTCTAATAAAACTCATCCGAGAAATATTTTTAGATCCCAAAATTTGAAGATATAATCTCCAAAACCCAAAAAAACATTTTTGCACTCTCCATGTGCCTACAAAAAATGATATCTTGTCAGCTTATTGGAGGGAGTATCACGATTTCAAGAACTTAAAATCCCATTTTTTTTTCCTTTGAAAACAACAGATTAGTGATACTCGCAAAACTTTGAAATTTTTTTTAAAATAAATTTCCCAAATACCTATTTTTCTACGGTAATGCTCCCACGAGAACATACTACGTAGAATCTGAAAAATTATTTCAAATAAAATATTTGGAAAATATAGTCGTACCCTTTATTTTTTTTATTTTCAAATCTCAATAGACTAAAAGATTCAAAATATATATCCTAACCCCCAGACTAACTTTATCAACTTTAACTATTTTTTTAGCCTTAACAAATATAAAAAAAACATGTTTATTCTAAACAATTCATCTATTTACACGATATATTCGCTTCAAATTTATCTCTCCAATATTCACTTTTTTCTCTCTCTAACAGGGAGAGAGAGTGAAAAAATAGGTAGAAAGAGAGAGAGATTTAGGAGAAAATAAAAAGAGATAAAGAATGTTATTTAGAAAGGATATTTCATTTTTATATTTGTTTGGAGCAAAAAAAATAGGTTTAAAAGAAATAAAGTTAGCTTAAAGAGTTAAAAGATATAAAACTTAAAAGTTTACTTAAAAGTTTTATGATTCAAGATATGTTTTGAAACTTTAAATCTAGTGAGATATAAAACTTAAAAATGGGGGGCAAGAGATATTTTTTTTAAAACTTTTGCTAAGATGCTATACTAAGGTGGGAGTATAATGCCCATTTACTCCCTCAATTCATCACCAAAAGTTAATTTTAGGACCAACCTATGGTTTAACATCAAAAAAAAAAAAAAAAAAAAGGATATTCCTAATTATATCTTCTTATATAATTGGAAAAACTAATGTCCCAATAAAGACCATCAAAATTTACGTTGTCAGATCTTAGAAAACTAAAATTTTTATTTTTATTTATTTTGAGAATGATCATCATGATTATTAAATGGTTCCCAAAATTTGATAAACTCCTCCTAAACAGGTTTTTGACAGAGAGAGTAGAAGCTAACTATGCCCCCGAAGGAAGCGTTGCACGCGTGCCCGAATATCATTATAAGGTAATGATCCTGTAATTTATTTCAAAACGGGGTCTCTGTGATCAAATTTTTGCCTCCAGTTTTCTCTCTCTCTAAATTTTCTCTCTCATCGTTCCTTCTCTAGTTTTCTCACTCTAAATTTCGAAGTCTAATCACAGTTAAAGCCATCTCTCTCGGTTGCCTTTCCTATTCCTAAGGAGTGTCCATACTTCTCAAAAGAAATAAGGACAAATAAATTGGCAGCAAATCTTAAAGACCTAAATCACTCAGACTATTTCAAATTTTTATTCTGGGTCTGGTTTGGCTATTTTTAAGCCAAGGTAATAACTTTTTCGGGTTTTTTCTTGAAAAATTTCAAACATGGTTTTTTTGAGAGAGAGCTTGCATTTTTCATGTTTTTATATTTCACTTATGAATTCATTCTTTCTATGCGCCTTTTGACTCCTCTTTAAAATCCATGATTTTCAAGATATTAGAGAAAGACCAGAGCTTTAGCTTCCCAAAAAGAGAGAATGATAAAGCTTTTCTTCTTTATAATGTGTGGACTTATTTTTGAATGGTAGAAGTTGGGTCTGTTTTTTTTTTTGTTGGGTACTCCTTTTATTTTTTTTCCTATTCTGAGTTTTGAATTTTTCCCTTTTTATATGGTTTTAACTTTCTTTCTGACTTTGTTTTCTAAATATTGTGCACAGAGCGACCTCATGAAGATCTGAGGTAGGGAGCGTTGGAAGTTGCAGGTTTGACATTTCGTGGTTCAATCTTTGGTGTTTGGGTATTTTCCTCCAGTAAAGTGCAGAGATTTGTGTAATTTATGCAGTGGCATTTTAAGTGACAACAAAGGGGCATCCTTGCCCTTATAGCATATGATTTAAGTGAATTTCTCAAAAGGATTATTGTTATTCTCTTCATAGGATGTAATCATTGATGGTGATATTTATTCTCGAACTGTGTTCCTCATCGTGGGATTGATAAATTTGCCTTAATTGGATGTTGCAGATTTGTTAGGAAAGCATACCCTAAGTCATTTTCGGCTCTTGAACTCAGAGGCCATCTCTCTCTCTCTCTTTTTGGGGACCCTTGAATTGCAAAGGCTGGACTATGACTTTGCCAGAACTTGATGACTCAGTTCGTCCGGTTTTTGTGGATTTCATGACTAGGTCTCTCTCTCTCTCTAAATTCAGTCTAGCATTCATTCCCCTGTTGAGCCAGGAAAACATATGCTAATTCAATCCACCCATTTTATGTGCTGATGGCACAAGTTTAAATGAGCAAAACCAAGCTGACTCATTTGATTTGATGTTTGATATGTGGATTCGGCTTCCATATTTTCTTTTTCATCTTCCAGGAATCCATATGTCCCATTAATTTGCAATATTACAAAAATATTCTTCATCTTTGCATGGCCGTTCCCATAATGCAACGGTCTTGTTAACTAGTTCGCATGATGAGCCTTTGGGTCTGTTTATTGATTCAAATTACTATGTAAGCTTCTTAATATGATATTTCATGCTGTGGCTCAAATTTGGTATGAATTTCGTTGTTAGAGAAAACCTTTCTAATAGAATTTGTTGTTTCGAAGAGTTGCAAGGTTTGATGAACTGGCAAACATGGGAAATCAACTGCTTTCCAGCTTCCAACAAGAACTTGGTAAATATCATCTCCTTTTTACCATGATCTATTGGAATTTCTAAAGCTTCTGCACACACCTTCAGCACTATTTGTTTAAATACTAAGTTTTCTTGAACTATACAACAGTGCAAATGTAAATATTTTTTATTATGATTACTAGTTCTTTGCATCCTTAGTGGGCCCTCAGGATTTTCCTAAGTAGTCTTTGATGAGTGAGTTGTGGATTCTATGTAAATGCAGAATATATGTGAATTTCTTCTCATTAACCTTCTATTGGGGCAAAAGGAATGATACATTGTGCAAAAGGAGGGAACGGTATAAAAGCCTTTTGCATAGTGCAAACATAAATGCATGTCCTTCTAGAATGTATCATGTACAATACTATCATGGAACTGTTATTTAAAGACTTTATTTGAACATGGTGACAATCCAACTCTATGTTCTCTGCTCACTAGTTAAATACATGAAATAATGTGAATGGCAGCTGAATTGTCACAACCTATTGTCTTAGATCCAAACTAGAGCTATTGCTGAATTTAAGCCTCCATAAACTCCAGGTAATTGGAATCTTTGTGCAGTAGGTTTTAATGAAACCAAACCATTATGGAGGAACTCTGAGGCTTGATAGCCTGTGAAGGCAGGCGAGGCAATGACCCACACCAACTCAGCTTGAACTTGGTGTACATTAAGCTTCATGTTTGAGTAAGCCCCTGAAATGTATTATGATTCCTTTCCTTCCGTATGCCCGCAAAGATTACCAAAGAGCACATCTTCTAGAGGTTCCATCTTTGAATTAGAAGAAGCCCCTCCATTTAGAGGTGACCCTATCAAATGCGGTACCATCCAAGAGATTTCACAGATGCATTGTCTTCAGTTTAAGAATGCCATTCATACATGCAAATAGTGTTGCAAATTCAAATAATAGAAAAAAAAAAGAAAAAGAAAACAATGTATTGATTGAAAACTAATGAAAGCTAACAAGCCTGACTTCAATGGCTCTAGAATTCAATAGAAGTCCGAAGAACAATGTTATGTAAAAAACAACAATCAACTATGAATGAAAACCCCTACTGCAACTGTTATTTATAGACTTTATTTGAACTCCCTAATTCTAATCCTAATGTAACTAGAACCCGTAATTAAAACTGAACCCAAATTTGACACTTTTGCCCTTGGCAAAATAAAATAAAACAAACTTGTTGTAAAAATAACCTTGAAATGATTCCCCAAATTTGCGTAGGCATAATTTTTCGTTCTGATGTTGAAATTGCTATTATGACCCCATTTCGTAACAGCAATGTAAGCCCTTCAAGCTAAATGGCTCTAAAGCCCTGAAGGCTGGACCTTAAATTTGTTGTACGAAGTCAGCCTGGATTTCTAGTTAAGGAGAACTCACCCTCGAGTTCTGATCATCTGTGAACTTCTTAATGCTTCTGCTCCTTTGAAATCCACATATTCTTTGACTCAGGCTTACGTTTCCATTAGATCAAATACTAACCGTAGGAACCATGATGGGTAGTAATGGTCTGAATATCAAAAACCTCGTGGACTTGATCACCAACCTGCTTAGGTATTAGCACCTTCCACTTATCATTCTCTGCATCAATGGGCTTTCCGTGATACTTCATATAGACCATGGATATTAAACATGGGAGAGATCCTGTATCTCTACGAAAGCTTGATCTTGTTTGCAATATTGCCAATCTTCTAAAAAACACAGCACATGCCAATCTTCTTGTGTTTGAACTTATGATGTGTTACATTAGGAAAGTGCTCTTTTCTAGAATATCCATAACTAATGGCTTCATTGAACTCTTTTTGGCGTCGTTGTTGGTGAGCATCATTCTCGTGCTGGTCATAGTTCTCTTTAAGCGTTTTTTGAGAGAAGCTTGATTGTATTTGATAAGTAGGAAAATTATATAGAATCCCCATCATGACAACCCATAAGGCCGGGTTTGAAAAGGTTTAAATATATGGCAACCCACGAGGCAGGGTGCTCTACATGAAAGGGTTATAAAAAGAAAAAAAAATAAAAGACAGTAAATACAAGGAACCAGCCCAGCGGTTGGTTGTGCCCAAAAAATAGGAGAATGCGAGAGATCCAAGGAAATGGAGGAGAAAATGGGCTGAAGAGGGAGAAAAGAGACAGAGGGAGAGGGGAGAGGACAAAATGATTGAGAATAGACTTCAAGGCTATGAAGGCGTAGGCGGCAGTCCTGCAGCTGCTCCGTCATTGACCAACCTGGTAGCGATGCATTTGCTTCCCTAGGAATGTGGTTGAAGGTGCCCTGGGTTGCCTTGCAAAGTACAAATACATCGCCAAAGAGGTCTGCCAATCTTCTAGGTGGTGGGGCTTGATTTATAGCCCAAGAGATCACATTCATTGAGTCCCCTTCCGCTATTAAGCTTTATACGTTGGTGAAGGTTCCAAGGGTGCGTTTGAGGCCTTCTAGGATGGTTACTGTTTAATCCGTGGTGGAGTTGCAGTGTCTGAAGCCTGAGAAGGAGAGGATCTCAGAGTCGTGATCTGTGAGGCTGCACCGATAACCTGAAGGACATGTGTTCCCGAGGGAGCACCCATCGACATCGTGCTTTAGGGTTCTCTTGGGGGGTGCCAAAATGGCTCAGAAGGGAAAAGGCCTCAAGGAGAGGTGCAAGATGTTCCCCCAGTTTGAGATAAAAATAGAGGAGCCCAGTTTGCTACACAGCGACATTCTTGTAAACAAAAACTAAATGATGGTTTGATGCACTCTGAAATGGTTTGCGGGGTGTGACTGAGCACCCAGAAGATGGCGTGGTTAATAAGACTGCTGGGGGTAGGTTAGTTTCCGTGTCTTGTGTTGCTTGCTGTTCGACCCTGGCCCATCCTATCTCGTACCAGATTCAAATCCTCCCCCCATGCCCCCCCCCCCCCCCTCAATGATGGGGTACATAGAAACTTCCACTTTTTTGCTACTCTATCCCATGCAGGTGTTTTGCATGGGTGCCCTGCTGGGGGAAGACTTACAGGGTCCGCTCGATAACCCATTTCTTTCATTCCAGACAACCCATAACAACACAAATTGATTTTGAGCAGTTAAAACTACAGTTCTTGTCACCAATTAGGGGACCATCCAGACTCATAGTTCAAACACGAGCTGCTATCCAACAAGTGGACATTTTTCGGGAGGTCTGTCAATGCTACAGATTTGTAGAGCCCCATCCATAGAAAACTTGCCTAAAGTCGTTATTACTACTATGAACAAAGTCTATCGGTGCCACTTTCTTTAGGAAATTCTCAAACCTAGCTCTAGTGCATCTTTTTGACTATGGTGTAACCAAACCTAACTCTGTGGCTGCCTTCTGGGAATTCTCAAACCTGGCTCCATATTTTGTTAGTGGCCTGGCGATGTTATTTTACTTTTGGGTGAATTGCAATTAGAAATGTCAATGGAAAGTGAATAGATTCTCAATAGAGTTGGATTCATCTTTATGAAATTATGCTCTATGATTGCAAATTTTTCACATTAGGATATGCAGAGACGAAATTGTGTGGTTTTGATTGTACTTTCTCATTATCAATTCTCTACCATTACTTTTCTGTTTTTCACTGCCTAAATGAACTCAAAACTTATCACTTCTTTCTTGCTTTTATCTTTCTGTATTTATCACTAAAGTAATGTTCTCTTCTCAAACAGGAAAGTTTAGAAGGTCTCCATTACAAAAAGAATCCAAAGTGATCTTAGGCATCATTGAAGCAAATCGAAATGAACGGTTGAGTGCATATCTTGAAGCTGGCTGTAGGCTTGGTCACATTGACAAAGTGAATATAAGCAAGTGTAAGAATTGTGCACCTGTCTTGTATAGTTTCTAATATTGTTTTTCTAGACATTATACAGGGCGATTGAGGTTTCATTCTGCGTCTTATCTTTTGTGAGATGCAACAATTGTTTTAGGCTTTCTTCGTTTGATTTTTGTAATTGGCAATGATTACAAAACATGGTGATATTTTTCTGTTATGGCAGTTGAAATTTCATTACTTACCATTGGTCATTGTCTTTAATGATGTGTACATTGTATTCTCCTTGGGGAAACCTATATATTATGGGTTGTCTGCCTCTTTCCATTTTGTTTGCCTTATTTGATGAAATTATGACCATTACAAGAGAAGAGTTTTCTTAAATTGCAGAGAAAAAACTTATTTCCAAGAAGTTGAATTGCTGATACCTTGCTTATTTACCCCCTTAAGTAGTTGCATAAAATCCAAAAGAAGCGCTATTGTTTTTGGGGAAACAATCCATAACAACTCTTGCTTGGTGTGTATTAAGTCTTTCATCTTTATTTCTTGATGGTGTTTGCATACAAATAATGAATTAAACGGGGAGCTCAGCTGGTTTTGCTTTGCGACAAGCTTCCAATGGTTCAAATGCTTGACCTTCCTCATGCAAACTGGATGTCTTCGCCCAAAACCTAAGGGACAAAGAGTAGATACGTATAATGAAAGGTTGCTAATTTTGTCTAACTTATTTTTTTCTCCATTGTCATTTTTTTTGTTGATTTCTGCATTTCTATTTCTTGTGTAAATGGTTGCATAGTTTGCATGGTTTATATGGTTGGTGCTTAGTAGTAGCAAACATCTATTGTTACTTTTTTTTCTCATGAATTATTTTCTTGGAATTGGTTGAAGAATAACACTTAATTCAGTTTTTTTTTTGTTTGAGATGCATACAGTGCACGTATGCCAAGAAGCGCTTCAAGAATATATGGACAAAGGTAATTCTGAAAGCTTATTGATATTGATTTCTTTATCATGTATGCCTCTTCTCCTTTTTAGAAGCATTAATATACCTATGAATTTGTATGTTATGAATTAATATTTTTGTTTGTTGATTTGTGGGGTAGTTTGCAAGAAGAAAGTTTTTGTAGTGCTTCATATATATAAAGCATGTAAAAAGAACAAGTATTTTCTCTGTGAACTCATGCAACCACTCCTAGTAGCAAGCTCACGTACCAAATGTTTGGTGGCAGAACAACATCTATACTTGCTGTATTTGCATCAAATGAATTTGTGTTTATGGAAAGATTCATTAAATTATGAGACAAATATGCCGTTGCTATAGCTAATCACTGTATCCAACATCTACGTACAAGTGGGAATTTGGCAACAGGTTCTAATAGTTTAGTGTCTTGATCATAGTTACCGGGAGCGCCCAACTAGGGTAGCGCTCTCGCTCTGGAACCCAGCTCCGGCACTCCGTGGTCGGGATCTCAACCAGAACCTGCTCCAAAATTTTCGGGAGATCGCTCCTATTTATAGGATTCTTGATCCCATGCACAAAGGATCTCGATCCCACTATCGCAAGGAACGCGTTCCTTAAATTTTAGGATCTCGTTCTTGAATAAATTAGATCCCCGCTCCTAGAATTTTAGGAGCGTGATCCCTATGTTTTTGGAACTCCATCCCTATGTTCCCGGAACTTCCTAAAAGAAACTTCTTAAATAAAATTATATTTTAAAATAAAATAATTATATTTTAAGCCAAATTTTCATAAAAGTGGAGTTCTACGATGGGAGCGCGGACTAATCATGCATGAAACACGATCCTTCTTTGAATGGAGCTCGATTCTTTCCAAATAGGAACGTTGTCATTCTTAGATAGGGGCGCGATCTTGTTGTTGATGGAAGCACGATCCTAATGAATATAGGAACACGATCCCATTTGGCATGGAGAGCGTTCCCGTTAAATAGGAATCTCAATTTCGATGTATTGGGAACGCATTCTTTGTTCATATGGGATCATGATCCACTACTTTTACCCTCACCGGAATTTGCTCCCCAAGCTCAAGAGCTTTGGGCAGATGTCGATCTGACACTCTCGCTCCTGGAACAGGAGCCGTTCCCGCTCCCGCTCCTGGTAACTATGGTCTTGATCAAACTCATATCAATCTTGTGTTGAAAGTTCGGATCTCGTCAAATTGTTGTCGAATTTTTCATCAAATTTGCATACCTTCATATGAGTGTTCACTGAATTTGAATGCTTGATTTGTTATGTATTTATTTTTTGTTTGGCCAGCTTGGTTTGCAAGTGAGCTTCAGAAACATTGATCTCTCTCCTGCAAACCTGGTGACACTTGGGTTGCTAACTGGTTAGGCCAGCCCATAGGCCTTTGATCCATGTTCAGGCTCGAAAATAACCTGAAAATAAGGCCAGCGTGACGGGCCACAACTTGGCTTGGTAGGCTTGGTTTTAGGCTGAGCTCGGACTAGCCCTAGCCCTAGGTTATGTATTCATATAAAATTATGTGATTTTTTATGTTCTATAATAACATTTATATAAAGCTCGTCATGGCCTTGCCCGATAACATCCTTCGGATCCCGGCCAAGTGCTTGTCCTATTCAAAACTAAAATTT
This sequence comes from Amborella trichopoda, assembly GCF_000471905.2. The sequence goes on along the minus strand of NW_006499858.1, from coordinate 195,586 downwards.
CTGCCCCAGCCTACCAAACATAGTTTCGCACCTGGCTCGGGCTAGGTTTGGCCAGACCAAAACCCAGCCCGGTGGCAGCTTTAGGTGACACACCTTTCAATTGGAGGCCTGACAACACTAATTGATTTCATGTCTTAGCCGTTGCTTAATCACTCTATCTTATAGCCTCATAGTGTGGTTCAAAAGTTTGATCCCTCTGATAATTCATACAATTATGTAAGTCTCCTTTGTTCCTGTAAATACTTTTTCTCCACCGATTTGACATTTTCTTTGTTCTCAACACCTTGTTGAACAACTTGGTCAGCCAGCATATGCCAATCTCCCCCATGCACTTCCAAATTCGAACCTCTATCGTGATACTATCTATGCTTAAGGCCTTTCCTGTCTTCATCTTAAAACTTCTTTCATTTCATATATTCTAATCTTGTGAATGTATCTATGACCTCCGCCATCATTTATGTCAAGGGTTCCTCCTAATGCTGTGTTCCTATAGTGTCCATCATTTAACAAATTTTGAAAATAAATTCTCCACCTTTTGTTGACCTTGACATCTTTCATCAAGACCCTCTGATCTTCACTCTTAATGCATTTAATATGATCTAGATCCTTACACTTTGTCTCTCTCATTTTTTGCTAATTAAGACAACTTTTCCACCTTCTCTTATCCCCAATTTATTGTATAGATTATCATATGCCTGAAGTTTAGCCCTACTTACTATTTTTTTTAGCATTTTTATATTCTTATAAGTTTTAATCATTTCTATTACATTGTCAAGCTTTATAATATGATTGTTTTTGGCTGATAGCCTTCTGAGCCTCATCACTCTACACCAAGCTTCCTTATCGGAATTTATTTTCCCTCTAGTTTCTTCTAAAACTTCTTCTGCTACTCTCTTAATACAATCAACTATCTTATTCCAAATAACATTTACTTAGTGCTCAAATTTCCATTTTCCCTTTTTACTAATTTATGATTTATCTCTAAATGATTCTATTTTCTCCTTTTTTAAAGCCAACACCTAGCTCTTGGACACCTATTAATTTTACTCATCTTCCATCTCTTTATGTAGACATCCATAACCAGCCTATGTTGCGTGTTCAAACTCTCTCTTGGGACAACCTTGCTGTCTTTACATGATGGTCGTTATTAATAAGAAAGAAATCTATCTGACTTTTAAGCCATAACAAAATCAAGAATAGCCTCACCCATCTCATTTCTTTTCCCGAAACCATATTGCTCGTGTACCCTTTGATATTCTCTACTATCTTTTCCTGCATGACCATCTAAGTCCCCTCCTAAAAATGTCTTCTCTTCATTTGGCATTTCTTGGACTTGTCCATCCATGTCCACCAAGAGTTGTCTTGTAATTCATCTAGTCCTACCTCTAGCGCATATACACTAATTATATTAATAATCTCCTCCTTCAGTACAAGTTTGATTAATATGAGCCTATCACCAACCCTCTTGACATTAACTACTTTGTCCTTTAAATCTTTGTCTGACTTGTACCTATGCTATTTTTATTATTATCTTTCCCATATATGAAAGTTTATATCCTTCAATTTCCTTGACTTTTCCCCCTTTCTATTTAATTTCCTGTTTCAATCTATGTTAGCTCTCCTTCATCTCATTTATCTGTTAACTCCATACTTTTACTTGTTAGTGTTCCTTGATTCCATGTGGCTGGACGAATCCAATTATTTTAAACTAGTTTCTTTATCCATGCTCATCCAGAATGATGTAGGAACCTTTGCTTACTTATTACCGGAACAAGGCATCGTTGCAGCGCGTCACTTCTAGGGAACGCCCTAGTTAACCCATGTTCATTTCTGACTACACCTGGGTCAGTTGGATCCTTAATCTTTTGTCCGTTTCATCTGCACAATTGGCCTTGTAATGCCTGGCACAGTCACACATTGAAACATTTCCAGCCTCATGAAATCCTTGTCAATATATTTGTTATATTGTGCACGATATATTTGTGTATTACATAGACTACCAGATTATCCAAGCAATAACCTGCATAACTTCCCATCCTCTCTTGTTTACTGTTCCAGCGAAGGCTCTTATCAGAGAATTCGATTGTCTCATGGATGATGTGATTGCCATAATGCAAAAGGCTATAGAGAATTTATCACATTTTCTGGATACAATATCAATGGACAACTTGATTGTTTCCGCTGCTGGAACTGACAAGGTCAGGATATTTCAGTGTGCTCATATTGTATCGTATGACATAGGTTTATCTTGCAGTTTATATCTTTTGTGTTGTGCATTTATGTAGTTTTGCATACACCCCCATTCACTTAAATTGTTTTACCAGTAACAATGTCCCCACTATTGTGCAACACAATATGCAAGTATACATATAGCAGTATACATTTCTAAAGGAAAAAGTTTATATCGAGCCGAGGCTCTAAACAATCAAATTTGAGCCTATCTCAAAAATTTCACTAGAAGATGTTGTTTTGATGTTCAAATATCTTCAGATTGATCATCTCAACATCAAGAAGCATGGACATGAGAAAAAAATGGATTTCAAGTTTTGGAAATAGTGTATTTTGTGACACATTTTTGGACCGTCAATTTTCAAGATTTTCAAGTTTTCATAGATCTATCGGTCTACGCAATTTTGGAAGCTTTAAACTGTATAAATAAATATAAAAACATATTTAAGGCTATCA
>NW_006499858.1:180513-192667 GCF_000471905.2 Amborella trichopoda | reverse complement strand
AGAGCCTACGCTCTATACAAACCGCACCCGTTTCTAAAATGGGAATATACATATGACAATATATATTTCTAAAATGGGATTGTATTCAATGAGACTATTTACCTTTGAAACAAGGTGGTCACAATTCCTTACATCCATTTGATGTGAAATTGATAGTTTGGATGTGTTACAAAGTTCAATAAAATTTCTTTTGAAGTCTGAGCTTGGTCAATGGAATAATTGCAGCCATCCAATGGTCCAGATTAATGTGACCACCTTGTATCAAAGGCAAATGGTCTCATTCTATATTTTTTTTTGTAGAATTACACATGTTCATATATAGATTGTATTCTGGAGACTTCATTGGAAGGGACCTATCTTTTCTAAAGTGATGTTGTTTGGAGGCGACATTCTCTTTTTATCTTTTTTATGTAGTTTATATAACTGTGCTTAAGGCTCTAAATATAGTTCAAATTAATCACATTCATTTGCATGAAACTTCTTGTTCCTGCTCTATCATGGTTGTAGAACCAAATTTCTCTATAATCAGTATGGATAGTTGATTTTGTTCAAAGTGAATCAGGTTGCTTCTTTAAGAAAGTGTTGGGACAGCATTAACTTGACTTTTTCATTCTAAGTTTCTTCTTGGTTCGTCTCTTTCAAGTTTTTGGCTTGATGACCAAAATATCCGTCTTTTAAGCGCATGAAAGATGTAAGTGACAAAGCTACCTCTTATGCACACTAGTGACAAAGCTACCTCTTATGCACACTTGACAAACAGCATCAATTTTTGTTTATGCATTAAAAAAAGAATATACATGATCCTAATAGATATGCTCCTTTGAGGACACAACTGCTCCTTTTGAGAGGTTGTGTGTGTGTGCACGTGCATGCACTCGTGCTGGTTGACATGCATTTGCCTCTGTGCTTGAGTAAATGTATGTTTGGTGCATGATGATTTTTTTTTTTTTGTGAATTATTTATATGGCTTCTAACAGATGAATTGATGATCTAAATTTTGATAAATACTTAGTGTTTCTCACGAATATTATACGTCATCTTTCTTGTAAGACATTGCACTTTTGGTTGGTTTGTTTTTTCCTATCTTTTCAGGTGGGTACAAGATGCAGCATGCATCATGGCTTGGAAGTTTCAGATTATTTTGTGATGATGAGGGTTGTATACAATATGTATAAACTTGACTATATTATGCAGGTAGCGTACATTTGAAACTCCTTTCTTTGCTGTGTGACAGTACTGGACATTTTTGTAATATCTAAAACTATTGCAGGAAAATATTGTTTCATCTTTGTCCCTGAGAACTTCAGAAGAAGAGCTCGAAAGCTACTGTTTGATGTGGGATTTGAGACCTTATATAAATGATAACATCATGCAGCGGTGTTGGAGATGGAGTTCTAAATAATGATAGTGGTTTTTCCATTTTGATGGCAATTGGAAAAGAGCAAAACCTTTTTTTTTTGACAAGTCACTTGACTGGTGCACCTTCAAAGAAGGCATTCCTTTTCTAGAAAGGGATCAGATATGACCAGGGTAAATAAATCAAATAAAAGCACCATGATCCCCTTTCAAAATTTGATCATATGGAAGTCCTCCGCTCTCGCCTCTTCCCATTTAGAGAAGGTAATTGTGGCCCTCTATCTCAATCGGTCTCTTCCCATTTAGAGAAGGTAATTGTGGCCCTCTATCTCAATCGGTACTTATATTAGCCAAAAATAAACATTATTGCTAAAGAGTGCTTACTAGTCTTGAATTTGATTGCATTATCGCTCATTTGTTTGAATAGTTCACTGGGATTAAAGAATATTATGGCTGTTATTTGGACCTACCAAATGATGACAGATGTGATTATGTCAATTGATATTGTACTTTTATGAATATGTGGATTTAGGTGATATAAATGAATGAAATGGAAAATTCGAATGAAATTGGAGCAAAAATGTGGTAGAGGTAGGCTGATTCGTAGTTGCCAACTCACATGTTTGCATCTATCTAGTTCTCAAGGGAAAAAAAATAAAAAATCATGCATCTATGTAGTTCTCAAGGGAAAAAAATCACTTGTTTATATCTATCCTGAAACTTGGCTTTAACTCATCATCTAGGCTGATATTTATCAATTTCTTTGTCTTTGCAGATGCAGTCTTTTTCAAAGCATCAAAGATTCAGCTGCTTAAGTTAGCAAAAAGCCTCGTCTCTATCACTTATCTGTTTCTTTCTCATTTTATTTTGGTTTCTAGGATTGTTTTGTTTCTTTAATGATGTTCAGTTATTCATCCAGTCGACAAAAGCTGGGTTCTTTTTATAGTGCTTTATTTTTCTTTTGATGGAATGATTGCTTTCCCCCTTAGATGATAATTTTATTCCTATATAATGGATTGATGATGTTGAGACATTCCCCAATTGACTCTTTAAGCAATGTGGTGATTGTGACCGAACACAGGTGCGGGGTTGTGGAATGTGGAAACTAACTGTAGCCAGTGTAGAACTTCCTCTCAAATTTCTTTTGAATTTGAATGTGCAATGCAGAGCTTGTAGCAATATAGATTGAGGAGATGAACTTTTATGAGACTAAGAGATCCCACAAACAAGCCAAATACATGTGTTTCTGTTAATTTCATCACTTTGTTCCTTTAAACTAGGGTAAAGTTTCATTTGCATGAAAAACTGTCCTATATTTGTCACTGAAACTTGTGGATGTGCTGTTGTCATTTATAAGAAGGTGTTAGGGCTGAAATTTTGGAGGCCAAACTGGGATTTCTTGAGCATAATAATGTGTTAAGTTATGGACTGTTATCCGTAAACTCCACGCCAAAAGCTTGAACCCCAAGTGTGTTGAATTTTGACAACACCTTTTATTATTGTTGTTGTTGCCATTTAAGCTAGAACCTTTTATTTTAGTAGAAACCCATGAATCAGGTGTCCGAAATTTGCAATGGAGTCTTGCTACTTTGTTAAGTTGCCTCAACGATATGCCTGATAATTTGCAGTCCGATTTTGCAATATGCAGTCGGAATCTGCTAAAATTGGTCACATAAAGTAACCTCATGTGCTTGCTTTTACCTTTCAGTTGAAAAACCTTTGGGTAGATGTCATAAATACTTCTACCTTTTAGAGCCACTTATACAGTTCGGTAAAAACTCCTCATTGCTATTAAGATCATCATTATCATTATATCTTTTTTTCAATTAATTGGAGTCCGCTACATAAATGCTAATTCTCCATCTTGCCTTCATTATTATTGAGATGTGTGAGTATAATATTTGTAGGAACAAATTGAATATGCCTTCTGGGTAATGTAAAATACGTGTTTTCCAAAGTGTTATAAATTTAACGTATGCAGAGTACCTCAGCTTCTTGAAATAATTTCCATGGAAAGATTTTCTAAGGGCTTGAGTTTTTATAAGCTATGAAAACTTGTAAAAGTATGTTAGAGAATTGTGGATGTTTAAGAACTGCCAGTCCAGTTTGATTCTTATAAATCAGGTAGGTCATTAAGGCACCTTAATAAAGAAGTAATATTTCATTGCAAATTTCGAACGCTTTGATCCTTGGGTCGGACTGCCAGTCTGGTCAGATCTCAGTTTATGCCCGAGGGTTGAATATAGACTGTCCAACTTTTGGAAGATCAAATATAGGTGTTTAAAAGCTCAACAGCTGTTCTTGTTTAACTTATATGTTTAGTTATTCTGTTATTCGGAAGCTGATTCCAAAATTTTAGATCTAAAAATTCCCCCCCTAATATATGGAATATGGCTCCTGTTACATGTTACATATGAAATTATATGTAGAAGTTACACAATTTGGACAGATAATTTACTGGAAAAACTATCACTAGGACTCTATTTTCTCTATTGGGCAAGGACCCCAGATTTTGGATACAACCCAGTCAACCTTGCTACCAACCCGAAAAAATCTGAAAGGTCCTCTGGAGGTATATGAACAAAATCACCCCCATGAATTGAACACGGACCCTTCAATCTTTTTGGCTGGTATGATTTAAGAATAAAAGCCTCAATTTTTAAATTATTTATTCCAACGATTTGACAGTGGACAAGAAGTTTGCCTGTGAAAGCATATGCTCCTGCGGTACACAACACGCGCTCAAAATTGTTCACATGCCCTTGCACGCACACCGTACTAAGAGGACTTGGTCCAGCGAATCTTGCCATCGTTGTACTAGTAATGGATCCCGAGGGAGTATGCTGTGCCTTTATTCTCTTGGGTAAATGCCCATCTAAGATCAATTTTAGGACCCAATATATTGAGGATATAACCTCTTTAACCATAAATTAACCTGAATAAAACCAAAATTCATAATTGCACCTTCTGTGGATTGAATAAAGACCGTTCAATTTTTAAAGGGTGAGATCAAAGTGTTGGAAAACCTCAAAATACAAATTTTTTTTCTTTTGAAAATAACCATCTATTGATCTGAAGTGGTTCCCAAAATTTCAGGTTGAAAAAAAAAAAAGAAGAAAAACTCCAAGCAGGTCTTCCAACCAAAGGAGTAAAAATATACACTATGCTCCAGCAGGAACGCTCTTATTCTTTTATAATGTAAAGTTATTATCTTCTTTTTATTTTTGAAGAAAATTAAATTTATTAGCTAATCAAAATAGTTTTCAACTTCGAAGCTTTACAATCAAACAAGTGAAAAAGTGGAAAGGTGGTGATTAAACTGACGCAGATTGGTATAAGTGATTTACTCATAGGATCTTCTCGCCATTTCTACTATAATCTCGGGCACAGTGGGTATGCATGGGGGTACATTCACTGATCAAAAGCATACAATCGTCGGTGCTTAATTTTCAAACACCATGCTATTGTGTCTAAATAGGTGTTGTACATGGCCAACCCACCTATGTCTACTTTCTTTTATGCTGGCTGATCATTTGAAATACCGACTTAGTATGACACTTGTTAGGCGGTGCGATTTTGTTCAAGTAAAAGGGTAAAAAAAAACAACGGGTAGACTCAAAAGAAAAGCGGTTAGAAGTAATGAGAAATGATATGGTTCTTGATTGAGTAGAATGACGAACTAAATATAGTAAATCCTAAATAGTTAGGAGAAGGTTCTTATGATGATGATAATACTATTATCTTCCAAACCATTGGATGCCAAAAACAAACTATGGATAAAAAGTTTCGAAATGTATATAACCAGACTATTTATTTTTGATATAGAGAAGTTGCAATTATTATTAACTGTGAAATTAGGGGGGCTGCGGGATGTAACATTGATTGGGCACAAAATCTAAAATAAAATTCTTTGAATTATGTTACGCACTTCAAGCAGTTGGATTTTCCATCCAATGCCTAAGGGTGATTATAACTTCTTTATACCAAATGTAAATAGTCATAGGAAAAGTATAGAATGAGACAGTTTACCTTTGGTAGGGTCACATTAATCTTGATCATTGGATGTGAAATGGGGTGGTTATAATCATTCCATTGACCAAGCTCACACTTCAAAAGAAATTTTCTCGAATTTTGTAACACATCCAAGCCATCAAATTTCACATCAGATGGTAATGAATAATTGTGACCACCTTGTATCAAAAGTAAATAGAATCATTCTATACAATCCCATAGTCACATAGCATACAATCCCACTAATACCGGCCATTTATGATACCCTTTGCACTTGGGTCAAGTTTATATAAGCCACCCTCCTTGTACTCTAAGTAAGGCATACTTCTTAATTTTGTAGGAGATGTAGTTCTGGCGTCGAAAATCTTGTGATTACTTAAAATCTATTTTCATCCCTAGGTATGAAGTATAAAATTTAAAAAATAGTGCAAATCAAGCATATCTATTAAACCCAAAACTTGAAAATAAACTATCAATATAACTTGTTACAAGACACAATACTTTTAGAACTTAAATATTTTTTTTTGCTTCACATATATATATCTTGAGGTCCAGGTGATCAATGAGATTTTTCAGTTCCAATAATCTCTTTTACACAATTTTTTTACAATGGATTTTACTATTATTTAAATAATAAAAAGATAATAAATTACTTGATTTAGTTCATGTAGAAAACTAAATAATGACAAAAAAATATGTCTAGAATGATATAGATAGAGGTAGGGAGAAAAGATATGCGCCTCCTTCCATCAAGAGAATCACTTTTAATAGGGCCGAACGACTACCCATTCATGTGGCCGCCCCAACTAATTTGAAAAAGACTTGACCACGATGGCAAACTATACAAACTTTTCCCTTGTATTTCGATTAAACATTGACCCCGGATAAAATCAGTGCGGTTTGGAAAGAACGCAGAGGAAGGAAAACTCTCCCTAAATAAATTGCTTCATTTCTAAGCAGACTAATTTGTCGATACTAGTTGTAAAATTCAGAGAGACAAAGAGAAATAGAAGAAAGGAGAGGAGCGAGGAGAAAAAATGGCGACGGGGGGATGGGACACGACCACGAAGTCGACCCTAAGTCAAATCCCTCTGCTGAAAACGAGGGCGGGTCCAAGGGATGGAGAGGCCTGGACTCAGAGGCTCAAAGAGGAGTATGCAGCTCTCATTAAATACATGACGATGAACAAATCCAATGACAACGACTGGTTTCGGATCAGTGGCAGCGCTGATGGAACCAGGTGGACGGGCAAGTGCTGGTACATCCACAACCTCCTCAGATATGAATTCGACCTCCAATTCGATATTCCCGTTACCTATCCGGCCACTGCACCCGAAATTGAGCTCCCGCAACTTGATGGAAAGACACCCAAGGTACAAAACCATAGCTTTTATTTCCAGTTGTTCCTTTATTCCTCTTCTACAGTTTGAATTTTGGAGGATTTTAAGCTATTATTTTGTTTGAAAGTCTTTTTTAATGGCTTTAGATGTGAACTGCTGTGACATATGGGGCTTGCTGATCTGTAAATTTTTCTTTCTTTTCATTTTTTTTGTTTTGTTTGGAATAGTAAGTTTCAAAAGAATGTTGGGCTTTATCCATTCTATCAATTGTATGGCGCAATGATCGTAAAAAGAAGAATCATTGTGTGACAAAAATTGGGTCGGTTACATGCCGAATTCTGACCAAGATGCTTCAACAATCCAAATAATCTAGCTATTGTAGCACAACCTTCTTATGTATGCCTATCAATGGCCCTTCAGGTCTTTCCATAATTCATGCACGTGGGACTTAATTTTCTTGATGAATGAAAGAACTTTTCGACCAATAACTAGAATGAAGTCACAACTCAAGGAGTATAAGATATATGTTACACTGGTCCAGTGAATGCTTCAGAGCAGCGAATGCAGTTCCAATCAAATATGGTTTGACATTGTTAGCGTGAATTGGATTTCCTTGCATGTGAGATTGAGTCATTCAAAGAGTCAGGGTTTCATGTTCTTGCCATTTATCACTCTAATATCATAAAAGTGAGATTTTGGGAGGAAGATTGGAGGACACGTGAAAGGGATTAGGTGGTATTTCCTAAATGTTTTCAGATGTAGATCAACAAAGTAGTACAAGGAGGTTCCCAAGTTGTGACTTAGTTAGGGTTTTATCTTAAACGGTTTATTCAAGTGTTTGCGTTGTTGCAAATTGCATGGTTGAGGTCATAGATGATTTTGTGTTATTTTGTAAATTTGATTAACTATTTGAGAAATTCTGTGCTAGGCTCGTCATGTATTTTAATTCCCTAGAAGCATAATCAGCGTATCCTTATGCTCGGTCCGTTATAAACTACATGGATCAAGCAGTGAAGTTTCTGTGGGAGGCATTTGTGATTCTTATAAATTTTTTCGTTATGGTTCATCTCTTTCCATGGATTGGGGCTATGATATGCTGGAAAGAGTAGAAATCCTTATGGGGGACTTGCTCCATGTTGAGCTGTTAGATTGTATATCATAATGGGTGACTTGGGTGGTCAAGTCACTTAAGCCTCCAGTTGCAAACAGCTGTCTAGTCCTAAGTGATTTGCATGGTAGCATTGAATTCAAGAAAATTGGCTCAAGGAGAACTGATTTATGGTGGGTGTATTGGCAGCTATTGTTTTGGATGCCACTATGTGGGTTCTGATTAGTGAGGTACCATGAGGACATATTCCAATCATTAGCCAACTGCATGGTCAAAAAAGGGTACTCAGAGCCTGTTATATGTTAGGGACTAAGTTGGTTTTTGTTTTCTGTCAAAGATTAATTTTGGTGAGGCCCCATTATGATCTTGGTTTTTTGTTTAATCACAATCAAAGTATATTTTTGGTGAGGCTGGATATATGATTCCAGTAGTGGATGGGCTACATGTGGAGGGTACAGAACAATGGGTGTTCTCCCTCACTAAACCAATCTCATTTGCACTGAAAAGGAAAACTCCTCTGATACTATAGCTGTTTCCTCACTAAACCAATCTCCTTTGACCACTTGGCCTAGCCTAGGCAATTCTTCAATTTTTTCTGCATGTTTCACAATAAAATAATGAAGACATTTTTTCAATCTCTTTCCTTCGGAGGCTTGATGGGCTGGATTTGAACCCACCCCAAGATTGTGACTACAAGTTCTTTCCACTTGAGCCATGGGCGTGGATCCCCATTCTTCAATCTCGTTTCCTGTTGTTAGCTGTCCTCCTTATAACTGTTACTTTCACTCAGTAAGGTTCTTCCCATACTGGATTATTTTCTAGGCATATTCTTCTCATTGACATCATCCTTTCCTTGTCCAATGTAACCTAGATCCATGAATATCATTGGCATAGCTGCATAGGGGGGCAAAAGGAACTCCTCATGCAAGCTATTCTTTCCATGATCTCACTAGATCATGGTTTGAGTCTTTGTGATGCTTAACAATTTTCTTGAAAGGGATACAATTTTGATTATTGTTTCCCAGATGGTGTATTTTCTCTGTTATGTGTCGTCCTTCTCTAATTTGATGATACAACTGTAGTATAATGAATTTGATGGTTTCTATAGCTGTTTACTATTAGATGAATGAAAAGTTCAAAATGAAGGCCTTACAATGCTGTTGATGATTTTCTTGGAAATAGAGATTGCTATATGGGAATGGTACTAGTTTGAATTTTACATGGTACATCCCTTGATAGAGCAGAATGGTGGACCAAGATTCATGTAGCCGACCCCAATTAATTGGATAAAGGCTCTGATGACGACAATGATGATATCCATATTGTTAAGTTGCTAGATAAAGAATAACATTACACTTTGGCTCCTTCAACTCTAGCATTCTCACATCAAACACGAAGTCATCTCTCTCCATTCCCTTTGTGTCTTTGTAATTGTGGTAGCGAGGTGAATGATACCCTCATTTTCTATGATGCCTCACAAGATCAAGTCGATAGCCTCTGGCTGTATTTGCCGTGATCTCACCTAGCCTCCTACATGAAAATCAACATGACTAAATCCAAACCATGGGTTTAGCTATTTCTCATGGTCACCTGTTAACTTTCACCATCAGATTAGGTTGTGGGGTAGATAACATTCTCGTCAACTATTAGGTTCTACCTTAGGTAACCTTTGTGAAGCCCTCTGGCACCCAATTGTAGAAAAACTTGAAAAGCGCCTTGCCAATTAGAAAGGTCAAATTCTCTCTCTTGTAGGGAGAATCACTATGATTAAAGCCACCTTATCCAATTCTCCCATATATTTTATGTCTTCATTTCTCATACTTGCATCCATCATCGAAATCTCAAAAAAACTTATGAAAAAATTCCTTTGATTTGGGGATATTCTATAAAGAAAATCCATCTAGTATCTTGGGAAAAGGTTTGTACACCCAAAAAGGTGGGCGGATTAGGTATTCGCAAACTCAGACATACGAATTTGGCTCTATTTGGCAAATGGTGGTGTGCCTTTGCTAATCATCATCATCTACTCTGGCTTGATGTATTCCTTCCTACAAACGAGACTGACAACCTTGGTTGGTTTCCAAATAAAAGGCCCATCGGCATTGACATATCTGGTTGCTACAAAAATTTCTATGCTTGTTGTCTTGTTCTGACTGGACACTTGGATCGGTCATCAGCCTCTAAACGATCAGTAGCCCAACCTCTTTAATGTAGCAACTTGCTCAATTCCACTTTAACCGAATGTTTCAAAATTCAAAGATTAATACCACTTGGAACTACACTTTCACAAGGGCAGTGCATGATGATGAGGTCCCTGACCTTTTCAGTATGCATCATGTCTCATGTTTATTCATTTCCAATAATATGAAGTGGTCTTGTTCAAATCCCACACATGCATCTTTGCAGTTGCCTCCTGTAAAGCCCTTTGCCTTGCTTCTCCCAACATGTTCACAATAAGGCTTGGTTGACCCCTTCCCCCCTAAAAATCCAATCTTTTACGTGACTGATTTTTTCTTTGTGAAACCTAACAATCGATCAATTGGTGATGCAAAAAAAAATTGGGGTTGTCAAAATATTATTTTATTTTGTTTTAATAGATTAATTTTTGTTTTAGTGAAGGGGTAGTGCGTGAGTTGTTTTGGGGATATGGTTGGTTTTAATATTAGGCAAAGGATTAAGTTGGTTTTAAAGAGATAAATGTTAATTAGGATTAGTTAGATAAGGCTTACTTGAGATGGTTTGATAAGGGAGACGTGAGTTTTAGGTAGAGTAGTTTGATAAAGGAGATGTGAGTTTGAGAGAGAGAGTATTTTTATGAGTTATTTATTTATTTATTTCTTCTAAGTTTATTTAAAAGGGAGATGTTTCTTTGTGACAGAGGGATGGGAATTGAGTAAAGAGTTGATCTTGTGAAAAGATCTTTTTGGGGTGGACTCCCTTGTAGACCAAGAGAGAGGGTATACTCTCTTACCCTTTATTATTATTTTTGTTTTAATTATTTCTTCCCTCCATCTTCCTTGCATCAGTTGGTATTAAAGCAAGAAGATCCATCAATCACAATGCTGTCGAAACCTGTTCTTACATTCGAGGGTGTATTGCCACAAATCATGGAGTTGGTGGGTCAGCAAATTCAGAAGAGCATGAACACAACCTTGGAGGGTATTCGACAAGACATAAGTGAAACTAATCTGGGGTTGCAATGGTTGGATCAGAGGTTGCAACATTTTGAGTATGTAATTCATCGAGAAGAGGGCACTCGCGACCACGTGGGTTTAGCACCAAATCTCGCCGTAGAGACAAGTCGAGTTCCCCGGCCGACTCGGGCTGTTGATCCAGAACATCAAGAACAAATTTGCACACAAGATCCACGTCCTATAGAGCGTCTACGAGATCTACTTCATAGATTGCAATCAGAGGAAGAAGAACATGAAGAGGTAGACGATCAAGAATCAACTACCGATCTAAGCATTAATCACACATCACAACTTGCTGTGGAAGTTGAGTTGATTATGACTCATAAAATACAAGTGGTGGAAGGTGCAAGAGATTTTGGCATCACAATTGATTTTTTAAGCATATCATGACTTTTTTTTTTGGGTAATTCAGTGGGGAAGACAGGTCCCTACCCGTTTTTTCAAGTAGATTAGGAGTTAGCTTTTTGAACATGTTAGTGGTGGGATTGGAAATTACAACGTGGTGACTAGGTGTGGGGATGGTACCGCCATGACCCCAGCCGCTTTCCTGAGCATATCATGACTTTGTTCGCTTAGGATCACCAATCAAAAGTTCAACAAGACAATGGTGAAAATTTGCAGTTGGAACAAAGTGGAGAAGATAATGAAGGAAAATTTTCGAGTTCTATAAGCTCGAGGTCGAGCTTCTCCCAACCCCAAGAGAATCATGCAAATAAAAATTTGAGGTTATCAAAATTTTATTTTATTTTATTTTAATAGTTTAATTTTTGTTGTTGTTTAGTGAATAGGGTAGTGTGTGAGTTGTTTTGGGGATATGGTTGGTTTTAATATTAGGCAAAGGATTAAGTTAGTTTTAAAGAGACAAATGTTAATTAGCTTTATTTAAGATAAGGCTTACTTGAGATGGTTTGATAAGGGAGATGTGAGTTTTAGGGAGAGTGGTTTTGATAAGGGAGATGTGAGTTTGAGAGAGAGAGAGAGAGAGAGAGAGAGAGAGAGAGAGAGAGAGAGAGAGTAGTTAGTTTAGTTAGGTTTAGTTTATTTACTTACTTAAGTTAGTTAGTTAACGTAAGGGTAAGTAGTACGTACCGTTACGTTAACGTAACGTAAGAGAGTAGTAGTAAGTAGTAAGTAAGTAGTTAGTA
>NW_006499858.1:165937-180493 GCF_000471905.2 Amborella trichopoda | reverse complement strand
AGAGAGAGAGAGAGATTATTTTTGAGGGTTTATTTATTTCTTCTAAGTATATTCAAAGGGGAGATGACCCTTCTTAGTAACAGAGAGATTGAAATTGAGTAAAGAGTTGATCTTGTGAAAAGATATTTTTGGGGTGGACTCCCTTGCAGATCAAGAGAGAGGGTATATTCTCTCACCCTTTATTATTATTTTTATTTTAATTATTTCTTTCCTCCATCTTCCTTGCATCAATTAATTAGAAGAGGTTTTAGCCTTGCAAATTGTTATTCTCTGCAAAGAATCTGAAGAAACTCACAACCACCTACTCAATCAAATAGTTATTCACAGCCTTCTACTCACCCTCATCCTACAATAGGACTTGTGCATGGAGGGCTTCGATTCTTGCCAGTCTTTGGGCCATATGGGGAGAAAAAACTCCAGAATCTTTCGAGGTACTAAGAGGACAACAAATTCCATTGCCTGCATACACAAAAGATCTCACTATCTCTCGGGCAAGAAATTTCAAAGCCATCAAACTTCTCTCAACCTATATTTCAAACCCAATTGGACCAACATTCTCACTTTCAAGCCCCTGAGAATCTAGATCTACCTCTTGGATACCCTCAAGCTCATGTGTCATCAAATTTAATGCAGATGGGTGATCCCTTGGTAACCTCCACAATTATGGTTACATGGTATCTTTAAAACTTCACAAGGAGTCACTCAAGTTTTTCAAGGCATCTTGGTTCTAGATTCTTCTTGAGCCAAAGCAAATGCGATTCTTGAGGGAATAAATTGAGTAGAATGTCTACTGGCAACAAGAGATTCCAAAAAACGTTATTGTAGGGGCTCCATGGAAGTCCTCTTGCCCTTGGGGATTATCTCACATTCACTTGTGCATGCCTCTTCTAGTTACTTTGTCATACTCGGCTGGAAGCAAGGTTTTAAAAAATGGATCGATGAATCATCCATCTGGAAAATAGGTATGGATCTCGATCCGGATCGAAGAATCGGCTGGATCAACCGGATATGCCTTAAAACAATTTAAAAAATACTAAAAATCCTTAAGAATATTATTTTTTGAGTTTCCAAAAAAAAAGGGGTAGTGCATCATGTACTTTCCTTATTTTGCAAAAATATGTGAATATTGAGATGATATTTCACTGTTTGAATGTCTATTGACCATTACACTCTCATCTGGAAAAAAGAAGCATACATTCATCATGGCTATGAATATGTGGTCCAAAATGGAGCATGCAACTATTGACATACAACCTAATATCAAAATGAATGATGAAATCATTTTTCCTCTTTATTGCATTGTTGCCAGTCGTTGAATTGCCTTAATAATGGAATGATTCGATCCATGTACGCCTCGGAATCATCGGTGCCAAATTGACTATGCTAAGTACCCCACGGTTGCTGAATTGCTGTTTTTTTAAACTGAAATCCCCAAGGCTTGTCCACCACTTGTACTAGCCCCCATCATCTCACTTTTCCGCACCTTTTTTTTGCTAGATCTTGGGATACATATATCCTAGTTGGGATAGGGTGGCCTCAGAATCTTGGGATACATATAACCTAGTTCATTATAATTCGAAGCTCCGACTGTGACAAATAAGGAGGAAGATTGAGGACTACAACCCGATCAACCTAAATGCTATATTTATCGCAGACATAGCCAAGCAGTAGGTGGTGGAGGAAGAGGATCCAATACTTTACAAGAAAGCATTCCTTGAGGCAATCGGTGAGGAATGGGAAGGAAAGGATGTTGAGGAGCAGGGAGGGGGAGATCCCCCGCCGACATGTGCATTTCATTGGAGGGAATGAAATAGAATGGATTATGAGGCCACCTTATCCCAACTAGGATTTACATAACATGAGATCCAGCAACAAAAGGGTTGGGGCCAACATGAGGGGTGGACAAGCTTTGGGGATTTTAGGCTAGAAGAGTAGTAGTTCACCAACTGTGGGGGACCTAAGCATTGTCAGTTTTGGCACCGATGATTCTGAGCACACATAGATTGAATCAGTGAATTGTCGAAGACAATTCAACGACTAGCAACACCGCGATGAAGAGGAAGAACGACATTGTCTTTCATTTTGGTATTATGTTGTATTTCAATAGTTGTATGCTCTATTTTGGACCATGTATTCATTTCCATGATGATTGCATGCACCTTTTATCCAGTGATGTGAATGTTGTCAACTGACATTCAAATAGAGAAATGATGTCTCAATATTTACGCATTTTTGCAAAATAATAAAAATACATAATGCACTAGCCCCGTTTTTTGGAAACTCAAAAAACAATACTTTAAAATATTTTTAGTGTTTTTGAAATTTTTTTAAGGACGGATCTGGCCGATTCTCGGATCCAAACTGCCGTGCCGCTTATCCGGACTGGTTTTTCGAATGGATGATCCGGGCCAGTGATCCACTTTTTAAAACCTTAGTAAAATATTGTAGGGGATTCATATTCTGATTTTTAACGTATTTATCTTTCATATGCGTGATATAACAAATTCATTCTGTGTCAATGTCATTCATGACGAATAAAAAGCATATGGAGGCACCGTAATGGCATCCGTTGTGATGGACTGTTGTGTGCTCATATGTTTTGGTTCTATTGAATGACTAAATGATCATTTATCCATAATCGGGCTTTATAGATCTTTTGCTTACTATCCTAGTACAGTAGGAAAAGGGTACCTTGTTTGGCCTTGGCCGAGAGGTGAGTTAGATGGGTAACTAGTAACACACTGGAGTCCACTCGGTAAGATTGTTTATAAGTGAGCTGACCTGCATGGTTTGTGTTTCATTACTGCCTGGACATTATTAGAGTGTTATTGGCCTGTCATTTGATCTGATATTTCACGGAAGAACAATTACACATGGGGATAACTAATTTGTTTGTGAACGTCATGTTCAAGTGAAACCAAGTACCAACTGATTTGTCTACCTAATACTTTGACATGGTTTTTGCATTCATATATTCGCAGTAAGTTACGTATTGATATTTGCATTTGTACTGTGTAAGTGTAGAGGCGCTATTTAAGTTTTGTTTATGCCTTGCTTATTTTCTTTCTTTTCCATTGATAGGAGCTCTAGAGTACAAGAAATAGATGACAGCTGTTACTGCTACAATTACTTGTTTGTCACAATCTGTGGTTCAATAGGACACTTGGCACGATAGCTGAAGAAAAAAATTAAACACCCACCAATTGAACACTTTAAGAACCCATGCATGGTAGAAAATATAGGTTAGATTGAGTCCCTTAGCTGCAGGCATATCGGTCGAATTGCTGAGCTGAACTGTTTTATCTTTGAGCTTACTTGAGTGAGGTTATGGAAGAGATAAAAACATAGGCTATTTCTCAAGGATGAAGTTTCTATTACGTCTAGGCTTTATGACAACAAAATAAAGGCTCACCTCAAATCCTCATCTAGAAAGCACTTTTGGCAACGGAAATCTCCATGATGGATCTAAATCAATTTCCAATACCGACAATAAAATTTGAAACTAAAAAAATGGTACAGATCTTGCGGATCTATGAACATTTATTTTAGGGTGAAATGGTTGGTCTAGATAATTTGTTACAATATACACAATTTTTAGAGCATAAAATCCTAATTTTTTTCACTACTAATATATTCAAGCTGAGATGATCGATATAAAGGTTTTCCAATGCTTGAATTGTAATTTTTGATGAATTATGATGTGAGGCTTTACTTATTTTGATAGGGTTGCAGCCCTATCAAACCATTTTCCATTTTTCAAACATGCATAAACTACATGAAAACGCCGGAAAAAGAGAGAGAAACATAGTTGGAGAAATAAAAGTCGTAGAAAAGGTACAATTAAAAAAAATAGAATGTAAAAGAAAAAAGTTGTCTCAGAGAGAATCTGGGGATCGTTTATTTTATTCTGTGGGTTCTTTCTTAGCATGTCATGAGTCATTGAATGAAGCATTATCCAACAAAAATGAGCTTAGGGATAGAAGCTGGCTTTAGCCAATTCAAATATTTAGACATAATCTTATCTTTGGGATCATTGTTGATGAACTGTGCTATGGATTGGTTGGATGTCATTCTTTAATATATTTATTTATCTGTTCATTTTGTTGGGAAGTGAAGGGGTAATAATATTGGAGATATTTGGCTCAAGTTAAGGTTGTTTTTCAACTTTTATTTTCTTTTAGTTTTAGATATCATATCCTAAAATGCATGCTTTCCTGATTGTATTCCCTGTTATTTGTTTTGGGTGATTTTGTATTATTTGTCTCTTCTGATGATCTGTTTTGTGGTTTGGTTTAGATGTATAGAGGAGGGAAGATCTGCCTTACCGTGCATTTCAAACCCCTGTGGGCTAAAAACTGGTAAGTGAGATCGAATGCAGTTGAGGTTTCTCCTAATTTAAGTTTTTCATTGCAAGGGGCACTTGGATCTTTCAGTGGTTCATAGGATTTTACTCCATGTTCGCTCGAGAGAATATTATAGATAAGGTGAAGTGTTTTATGTGTCAGGGAACACATAAGTACATTTGCATCCCCCATGCATCCCACATTCATTTTAAGGACGGATGTGGTGTGGTCTCTACAAAAAAAAGGGTAAAATCAACGATTTGAAATTTTTCTTCAAAAAATGATCATTTTTATTTTTAAAATTCATTTATTCTTTTGCACATTCATGTTCTCCATACTAGAGATTATATATATCTAAAAAATTAGGTCGAAAATCCATCTAAAAAATGGATCATGAAGAGGGGCCCCTTATTTACATGAGTCCTAGGACTCATAAAAACCATATCCTATAGATAATAATTCAGAATAAATCTATGAGGAATTAATAATTTCACAGAGATTTGATCAATGAGGGGCTAAAATGCTGACTCTCACTTTTTTTTTTTTGAGAATGCTAACCTTAAATTGAGAGAATGAAACAGTACAAAAAACCTAGGAGTCGGGTGCTCTAGGGAAAGAAAAACAAAAAGAGAGACCAAAATCCCTTCTATAAGATTCTCACTATTAGTTTTGAAAGATAATTCTTCATTTGATTTTTTTTTTCTTCGAGTGATTCAAGTTTGGATTCCTTTTGTTATCTTCTGTCAAAAATATAGGGCTTGTCCGGATGCTGCTGCAAAATGCATGCTACATGTGTTTTGGATATTTTTTAGATGATTTCAAGGATGTTAGTGAGTGTCTTCTACGAAAATGACCTTTTAGACCCTTTTGACTGCTTAGTCACACATGAAGATCTGCCGCTTTGTGTGCCAATTGTGGAAAGAAAAATAGACATGTTTTAACCAGTGAGAAAACACGCCTGGCAAACTGAGTTACTTTGGCAAGTCTGTGTTTGCTAATTTTATTTATTTTGTTGATTCAAAACAAATACTTTATTTGAATATTTCTGAAGAACCATTTTGAAAAAAAAAGAAGCAACCATCAATTGTCACAACTATTTTGAAAACATATCTGCTTTATGAAGTCTGTACAGCCGCCTTTAGCAATCACCATGAAACTGTATCTTGAAAAGGACTTGATAAACCAAAACGATGGGTGCACTAGGCTCCATAGAGCATAGGGGTTATCAACATAACTTCATTAGGGCATCCATCATAGAGTCTTGATAACATTAGGCATTAACGAAGGTGTAAAGGAAGAAGAAAATGAATTTTAGAGAGGGTTGGTAAGTATTATCTATGGACATGGTTCAAGGTTCGTCTACGCATTGTCTTGGTAAGTATTATCTATGACACTATGTGGTGGTTCAAGTCTGTAGGACACCTTCACTTGTGCATTCTCTTTATTGATATGTTTTGAGAGGGTCCTTTTGTTTTAAAATAGGTGGGAGATTGCTAATTTTATTTTTATTCTACTGTTCAAGACGTATACTTTATTTGAGTACTTCTGATGGACTATTTTGCTATAGGTGGTACTTAGGGACCACATAAGAAAACCTTTTGCTTTATTTCTTTGTCGGTTAAACCTAATGACATTTACCATTATTTTATTGCTATGAGTGACCTCGCCTATGTCTGACACAACTCGGCGAGATTTCTTACAAGTTTTGAGCTTGCTCGTAAAGCAACACTTTATTATGGAAATCTAAATGGAAACTGAGACTAACACGTGCAGCAGGCAAGTGGTTTGTGAGTGCCTTGAAAACCGCATTTCCCGTCAGAGGACCCCATATTGTTCTGGCCTATCAGCAACAGTTTTAATACTTCATAGAAAGTTAGCTTATCTTTTGTGGTTTTGCCAGAGCATTGTCATTGTTCATAAAGTTCTTTGATCTCTTTTGATAGATATTTAAGCTTTGTGCTAGTCAACCCCTGAAAATGTGGTTATTCTTGTCATTTTTGAATGGTCATCCTTATTAGCATAGGGACTGGTTCAATATATCGGCTGATTGCCTGTTGTCCAATCAGTACTGTTACCTCTAGGTAGACATATGACCATCATGGCAGTTTGGTTCTTAGGCTTTCTGTTGGGTGCATGAATATTCTATGATGGATCAATGAGCTTTATATTTCTCCCTGAATGTGATTGCTAACCTGTACTTTTCTTATTCAGAAAAGGTTCTTGTTTCTTATTTTCTGCTTTACTAACTTATCTTTCTTTGGCAGTCCGAGGTTTGGCATTGCACATGCCCTTTGCTTGGGTCTTGCTCCTTGGCTTGCTGCCGAGGTGCCTCTCCTCGTAGATTCTGGAATTATTAAGCACAAGGATGATACCCCCTCTTCTGTTGTTTCATAATGAATCTCATGCAACTAATTAGAGCTTTTACTTTCCTGTGGCTATGCTAGATTGCAATAATGGTGAATCATAAAATCATCCAAAGCATTTCTTCAAGGTCAAAAATTTTCATTGTGACTCAAGCTTGTATACCTTGGCCTTCTATTCTTCTTCACTGGGGCTTGTTCTTGTACAAGTTGTTCTGGTATAAGTGGTAGTCTATAAGAGATCTCCCTCTGCAAATTTGTGCAGTCGGTTGTTATATCGGCTTCAACATTGCTATGATTTAACAAACCATCCTTTGCTGGACCATGAAGAAGAAATGGCATTTCCATGTAAAAGGGTTTAATCTCTTTCTAGAGGCAAAGTTTTCTCAAAGTTTGTTAAAACAAATGGTCACCAATTAAGATTGAATAATAAACGTATTGCAGTCACTGCAGCTAACAATTTTTTTTTTTTTTTGAGAGAATCAGTTTTTAACAATTTTTTACTTCCAGTAATAGCACCTTACAACAAGTACAATACCACATGCAACTATTACAACGGCAAAAGATCAAAATGAAAAACAAAAACAGTAACAACTATACTCCAAATTCCACAATTATTAGACTATCACCAGTAACTCCTGATTTAGCTAAACCATCCGCCTCCATATTGCACTCTCTGGATCACTGCAGGTAACTTTTCAACGCCTTGGGATGCATGCCACCCAATGGTCTTGTGGTGAACTGAGTTAAAAGCCAAGGGAAGATATTTCATCTGCTCAAGGGTAGACTTTTTAGTGTGTTATACCCCCTGTGATGGGATCTTTTGTGGTCTTTGTTTGCTGGAAATTTGGCATAGAATTTTCTTGGACATGGCAAAGAAAATGTGAAGAAATAAAAAACTGGAAAGTAATTTTGTAGGAGAGAATACAAGAGTATGAGCAGTCTATTTTAGGGAAATAAATATTGGATGGAAGCTTAAGTGAATTTGTTTAATTCCTAAATTTTGTAAATAGCCTCATCACCACCAGAAAAATAATTAATAAAATCAATTTTGAGTCTTAAATGCTAGATCAAGTTTTCCATGCAGTGGACGTCTTATGCTCACCAAGTTTGTTGCAAAAAGGAATATTTTTTTTTAGCTTTTTTAAGTTTTCTTCATGGTCTTCTTTATCAAGCCCAAAACAATAAAGTGGAACATTTGAGGGAAAACCATGAAGTTTTGAAAATTGGAGGTGTCTTGGCCAATTTGGTATGAAGTAAAAATTTAGTTTGATAAAAGGTTAGTTAAAATTAATGTTTGATTGGTTCGACTGTGCTATAGTTTTAATCGGTTCAAACAGTTAAATAAAATTGGATGAATTTTTTAGTATACTTAATATTTTTAAATTATTACAGTTATTATTCTTTTTTATTTTAATTATCGGGTCTAACCAATTTGATCATTGTTTAGACTGGTTTTGATTGGACCACATGCCCCACCGGTTTGGTGGTTGGTCGGATCTTGATTACATTATTCATATAGTTCCTTTGATTACACTGGTTCGTACAGCTTGTTCATGGGGGACAAAATGTTTACCACATCATATATAATATTTTCTACTGGGGATTATACTTTGCGGGGACCAATTTTCAACACATGATATTATAATATTTCCAACCAGGAAGCCGTGACTCTATAAAGCCACGCCTCAAACCTAGTTGGAAAATGGGCGGAAAAATTGTAGATTAATCAATTTGATCTTGATAATCATGATTCTCAAGAAAAACATGGATTTCAAATCCAAAGCCAAGGTATGAATCTTTTAATATATTTTTTGAATTCATATTCATATATCTCAAGGTCCAGATGGTCTAAACATACTCTTCTAGATGATTTTTGAGGAACATTTTACTTTACTAGTGTAAAGTTGTACTTTTTATTTATTTATTAAAAAAGCGTTTTACTTCAATAGTATAAAGTTGTACTTTTTCTTTAATAAATCTTTTAATTTATGTTCACTCTTATTATTATTTTGAATCTTCAAAAATGATTCACACTAATTATTTTTCTCTGTCCCCTTTTATTTTTGTTTAGTAACAGTAGTCATGCTCATGTAGTGACTCGCCCAAGTATTATAGAATTTAGATAAGTCTATACGAGTTCTACAATACTCTTTTTAGAGTTTGTATAGTACCAACCTAAGTATACCTATCCTCGATATTGTACACCCTTATCACCTGAGCGCCTTGATGTAACTGATTAACTCGGTCGAGTTTAAGTTGACTTAACTGAGTTTTTAAACATTGTACTCAATTGATTGGATTATGTTAGGGGAAAATTAAATAAAACCCCCTAAAAGTACCTTTTCAAAAATTACATAAAACCCCTAAAAGTACATTTTTTATTATGTAACCTACCCTAAATGTAATTTTTTCTTTTATTTTTTTTCCAAAAATACCAAATATCCCTTAATCAAAATAAAAAATAAAAAAATGCCTAAACTACTCTACTTTACTTTTGCCTTATCCACGGTTCTCTCTTCGCTATACCTTAAAATAGGGGCTTCAGCACTGTAAGTGCTGTCCGATAGTAGTGTTCTCTATTCCATTAAAATAAGGGCGTCAAGACTGTGTAAGTGTTGTCCGGTAGTAGGGCTTCGACATTGTGTAAAGTGTGGTCCGGTAATTACAAAAGGTGGTCTGATAGTTGCAAAGAGCAGTCTCCTACAATTGTAAAGGGCAGGTTGACAGTTTCAAAGGGCAATCTCCGATAATTGCAAAGGGCTCTCATAGTAGATGTTATTGGATGATAGGACTCCAGTACTATGTAAAAAGCGGTCCGACAGTAAATGTTATTGGAATCCAAGACTCGGGTACTATGTAAAGGGCAGTCGGTCTGACAGTTGCAAAGGGCGGTCTCCGACAATTGCAAAAGGCTGTCCGACAAGGCTATCCCATAGTAGATGTTATTGCATTCTAAGACTCCAGTACTATGTAAAAAGCAGTCTGATAGATGTTATTGGATTCTAAGACTCCAGCACTATGTAAAAAGCATTCCAACAGTAGATGTTATTGGATTCCAAAACTCGAGTACGATGTAAAAAGCGGTCCAACAGTAATCAATTTTGATCTGGTAGTTGTCTTAGGGCGATCCGACACTTATGCGCTCCGACAATGCGATGATGCGCTCTGGTAGTTGTCCTAAGGCGGTTTGACACTTAATGCGCTCCAACAATGTGATGATGCGCTCCGGTAGGTGCCGGACCAAAAGTCAACGTCAAATATTGCCAAAATGATCTTTGTGTACAAAAAAGAAATTTCTATCTAAAAAATAAACTTTTTCCATTGGAGGAGTACTTGCATAAAAAGTTTGTTTTGGGAAAAAAAATGATAGAAAAAGTTCGGTTAGGTGTGAATTGCATAAAAAATGTGATTTTTTTTTTTGTCATTTTCCATTATGTTAAAATTGTCCTTTCACCAAAACAAACAAACAAAAAAAAAAGCAAAAGCAAAAGCAAAAACAAAAACAAAAACAAAAACAAAAAAGAAATTTAAACTGAGAGGAAAATAACAAAACAAATAGACAATGAAAAAAATAGAAAAATCAGAGGTAACTATTTGAGAAGTCAATATTTTTCAGAAAAGGTTTTTCGATCAACCCAGCTCTTCCAATTGTGCTTCTCCCCCCTTTCCCGTTAGTCTTATATTGTGGCGAGCTTCTTAACTCGCCAACGCTTGGAGCACTTGGCTTGATGGCAAACAGAAGGCCTCTTGATAGCAAAGAGAGGCACATACACTCCACAAGCCATGATCATAATCTGGGCATGCAATTGAAAAGAACATAGCCCCTACACAGCACCAGAGCTTGATGGAAGTTGGGGAGACATTGTATGACCCAGATCGCACGAGTTCATAAGCTACTCCCATTGGATCCCTCCTGAGGCTAATGAACTTCCATGGAAGCTCTTTATTAAGGGGCCATCAGAGTGACTCTTTTATAACTTTCTAACCCTTGGGCAATGCAGATCCCACTTAGGGAAAGGCAAGAGAACTACTAGCCGGCTCAAATTTTTTGCAACCTCCTTCCACTAACCGTTTTTAGACCCTTTTATTAAACAATTTTCTACACTTCTACACAATTTAGTGCAATTGATGTTGCTTTATCAAAGAAAGCTAAGAATATCATGCATCAAATTATAAACAATTCCTGCAGTCATATCTGAATGGGTCAAACTCATTTTGTTACCAAGTAAAATCAGTGTGTACCACTATGTCCAACTGTACACATTTACATATTCATACAAAATAGAAGGAAGTCTCTCAAACCACAAAAGGCAACTGAAGCAACATACCTTTACGTGGTTTGACATCCAAAACACGAAAGAATAGACCCCTCAATCAGCAAAGGTAGAGCATTTCACGTGGAGGTCAAAAAATAGATCCCAATGAAATAGTAGACGGGTGATCTAAGAACCATCAAGTGAAGTCATACAAGGTATAGTTTGATTCAGATCATCTTTCTCACCGTCAACATCTTCAACTTCATTGGGAAAATTGTTTTGATTATCCAATTCACACCATTTGACCCCTTTCTCTAGTTCTATGTCATCTGATTTTGATACTGAGGGTTCATTGCTTGTCTGGTCAGGCCTTATTTGAATGTCAGAAGTTAAAACTTGAGATGTCTCTTGCTGAATAAGGTTCTGGGAAGACCTTCGTGACTTGCCAGTATTGGGTATCCGAGTATCAGCCACGTCGGATACCCTCACCTGATTCCATTCTCAACTATTTCACCCATCAAGTTGCCAAACTAATTAAAAAAAAAGGGAGGAAATGGATAATGATAGTGATAGTTGATTGGGTCATTCCCATATGCTGAAATACAGTGATGGAGAGAACGTAGGACCTAACATTGGAATCCAGTTCGGTGGGAAGCCTCTGATCACTGTCTATCATTTCATCAGATGGTGATAATTTTGGAGACTATGGCCCCAATGCCCAATGGACTGTACTATTTTCCCCAGAAAAAATTTCAAACCAAATGTACCTGCAAAGGCTTCATCATGCTGTACTCATCATTTCTCAAGAGCGTCTCTTGTGCTTGGAGCTCCATGGAGTCTCTCACGAGCTGACTCAAGAAGGTCACATCATCAGACATGACTCCAAGCCCTCTTAGAAGTTTGGAGCCAAGCTGTAAACTAGTCTGTGGGTTTCAAATCAAACCACCACAAAAAGGAGTCAGTCTTGTCAAGGATACTGTAAGAAGAAGACTATTAGACAAAGAGCCAAAGTACTCATTTTAAAAATACCTCTGCATTCTCAAGAATTACATCTGTTGCACCTGCTTTCTTCAGTTCTAAAAGATGTCCAAGGTCCTGAGCTCTAGCATATATTGGGATCTGTTAATAAAGATAATTATCAGTTTTGTGGTGATTTTGTGAAAGAAAGCAGAAGCCCATGTGAAATGACATCTAATTCCGCTAAATGGTGGTGGTCTGTTCATATCAAACTTGCACATTTTAAATGTAGAAATCAAGCAAGGAACTGTGACAAGGGTGAAAATGTTACAGAATACATGAGTTCCGTGAAGGTCCTCAGGTGCAACTAGCATGTTCTTTAGCAGAGCATGGTAGTACTTAGGTAAGATGGTGTATAACAAAGAAAATAAGCTCTGTAAATGCACATCCAAGGCTTCTTCACATCCAAGGCTTCTTCAAGGGACATGCCTTTTTAATGCAAACCAAGCCCTCGAATTAGAAAACAACATATTTGGAACACAAAAGCTCATCTGTGCCAGTTTGGTTGTAGTAAAACTCACATGCTATGCATGCTAACTTTAGCAAAGACACAAAACACGAGAGATTGTACAGTCCTATTTCTTCTAGTGTATGCTTTCATGCACATAAAAAGAGCAATCATATATAACTTGTAGATGTATTTTATACAGTATAATATATGATATCCAATCAATATTATTTTAAATATTTCATGTCAAATGATTATTACTTTTCTGAGTTAGAGTCATGGTTTCAGGCCCTTTTTCTAAGGCAGCCAGTGTTGCTTTGTAAGGGGTACACTCATAAGGTTTAAACCTTTCACCTCCTCCATACAAACAGTGCACTAAAACTAAACCACAGGTCATGTGGCAGTTTATGTTTTTTGTTTTCAAATAATGAGCCCTAAGGAAAGGTTGAAGATCACACCTGTAAATAAAAAAACGGAAGTTGATTAGAAGACAAAGTAGAGAAGATCAAATCCGGAGGTTAATGGTGAAGCCTTTCTGGGGAAGGTTTCCTGACAGGTATTTCAATCTTCACATGTCATTCAGGTATTTCTCCATGTGATGCTGGCAACTAGTGTAAACTTATTATTGAATTCATTCAAAATCCCAAAACAAGGTTCTTGAGCAAACATATTATGGCGAAATGATAATATGAATATACTACCGGCACCAATTTCATGGCCCACAAAAGAGAAATAAAAATTCCAAAAAGTTCAATAAGAAAGTTGTGAATTTTAAATGTTCAATGCTTCTATTTGTCTGTGTTTTTGACCTGCAAATGAAGAGAAATAAGATATAATCGTGTAATATACAAAACCAAATATTATCATAAAATGATATAAGCAGTACCGCGGGGTAAGAAAGTCGAATCCTTCGAACTGATTCAATTGTGCTTTCTTTTCCTGCATACATGATAATTACAGCTTTTGGTGAAGAAATACCAGCTGACTGCAGAACTGCTGGACGAGATCCATCACCATAGAAGATAGGAAAACCTTGACTCCTGGCAACCTAACCGAATAAAATAAAGCTTATGTATTCTCAAGCCAAAAAGTACTCTTGACATGACATGCAAAAAGAGATTCAGATTTAACAGACCTTTACCACCCTAGGGTCAAGATCAAATGCCACATAAGGCCATCCTTCAAAGTCAACATCAAATCCAGAAGCCAATGGAGTTGACAAAAAATTGGCAAGAACCTGCAGATGGGAACCACAGGATAGGTCATTATATACATATAGAAAGTATACTTAAACTCTGTGTTGACATTAAACTTGCAAACTAACCTGGCCCATTGGTCCAAAACCAAGTATAATAACTGGTTCAGTTGCATCAAATTGAACCATCTCACTGATTTTCTGCAAATCCATCTCGTTCAAAACCAATCAATGAGTTGTGACACAGTACTGCCAAAGATAACTGAGATATATATTCATAAATCTGGTGTACATGGATTCTAGACATACCTCCTTTGCATCGAGCTTCTCATCAATAAATTCAGCAGCTTTCCTTCCAACTTCATTAAGAAAGGGAGTTAAAGCCATTGACAAAACGACAACAATGATAAGAAGTTTGTTCAACTCAAGTGGTAATACACCAAGCCTGAGCACAAAGAAAGACAAAGATCACATAAACTTACAGAACAATCATGCAAGAAATAACATTCACAGAATCACATGCATGTGCAAACCCAAACTCACCTGTTTGCAAGAGAAAATACTACAAACCCAAACTCTCCTCCTTGGGACAACAAGAATCCTATTCTTACACTTTCTTGAAAAGTCAATCCAACACGGGGCCCTATTGCAGTTATTATCAATGTCTTGATAGCAATCAAACCTCCTAAGAGGGAAAGGACATTTGGCCACTCCCGGAAAAGAAGCTGTAAAAAGAGAGACTACATTTGAATGAAATACGGAAAGCAGGTTTCCATTTTAGAAAGCTCAGCAAAAACCCAAGAAGCAATTGCTTGAGTGAAAGTTGAACACAACATGCGGGACAAATATAATGTATTAGTTATTCATCCAGGCACCGAATTATAATAATAATAATAATAATAATAATAATAATAATAATAATAATAATAATAAT
>NW_006499858.1:135873-164193 GCF_000471905.2 Amborella trichopoda | reverse complement strand
AAATGTTGACGAGAAGCCGGGCATCAAATTATCAAACCAGGAAAAAACTGGACCAAAAAATGCTCTAAGCCTCAATGACCATACTACCATGCCTGATCACTAATGGGCACATAAAGACCAACAGTGAATATGCCTAAATTATCATTAGGCATTGAGGCTCATGATATTCTTACTGAACCATTAATATGAGCACTTGGTAAACAACATTAAGACCCAAAATTTTCAGATAATGCCAATGCAAAGTATGCAATGCAGGTGGGCTTTATTTTCAAGTATAAAGCAAGCATTAGTCAATTTGTATGATGAAGGGTGGACTTTGTCATCTTCATATTGATATTGATGTTAATCTTCACATGTAAAAGGTCTTTACATCTTTTCTTTCTTTAATCACCATTTATAAGCTTTAGGATTCACATTAACCCAATATAAAACTTCCTACCATAGACAGGAAATACCTCATTGGGTTTCTTTGAATGACAACAGGAAATACTCAACAACCATAGGCAGATTCATCTTTCAACCCAAACCTATCAAGACTATGCACGGAGGAGGTTTTTTGACCGACCCCCCGATGTCTCACATGAGTGTTGTGCACAGTCACACTTGAGCCACTAACAATAGGATATCTGAGGATCTTTGGAAAATGTGTTTTAAGGTATCAATGTGGTGCGTAAATTTCAATCTATTGATCATGCATGTGCCAATAGATACAGACACATATAAATCTCACAAAAACTAGTTGGTAACACATAGACACATAAATATTACAACAAAAATGTTGCATTGCATGTGGTGCTCGCGTTCTTCACCCGATATTTATCATGACGATTCAATTGAAACAATTCTGGACATTACCATAGATAAATGGAATCTGTTTTTAACCCTAATTTTTGAAAGTAGACATATAATTCAGCAACCTGAAATTCCCAATTTTGTAATCACAAGAACTAAGACAAGAAGAAAGATATTTTTTTAACCGTAAACCAAAACTGATGTATACTCTTGCATATATAAATCAGTAACACCCTCCTATACAACAGAATCTAAGCAAACAAAAGATGACCACAGATACACACCACAATGTTGATTCAGGTCTATGAGGAAAATAAGTTTGTGCATATTATGGCCCTTAGACTTCTTGCATATGTGCAGATGAGTATGTGCTTTTTTCTATATGCATGGACTCCATATTTGATCCTAAAAGACACGCCTAGATCACATATGCAAAAATACAATCATATACAGACATCGAAGTCTGTGTGAGTGTGCACAATTTTTACTGAATATTGATCATGATGGTAGCTGTCATATCTCTTAACTAGATATTAATCATGACAGTTTGATTGAATGATTCTTAAAAATACTGTAGATAGATGAACTATTTAACCCCACTCGGAATTAGAGAAACAATTCAGCTAACCGACATTCTCGATTCTGTAATCACAAGAAATAGGACTGAAATAAAAATATTATTTTACCATTGACCACAACTGATGTATGCCCCAGGAATATAAATCAGTAGCATCCTTCGATAAAACGGAATCTAAGCAAACAAAAGATGATACCAGACACACCTCCATCTTAATCAATGTTTATGTGAAAAATATGTTTGTTGCTATTATGGTTCTTGGACATTGTGCATAATGTGTGGATGTATATGTGTGTATTTCTTTATGCATGGATTATGTAATGGTCACTAAAGACCCACCTAGAATACATACACACACAAAAATATAAACTCTTATACACATGCATTGCAGTCTGTCTGCATGTGTATAGCTTAACCAGATATTTACCATGATGGTTCAACTGAAGCTATTCTTGAACATTAATATAAATAAAACATAAATGTATAAACCAGCAATCTGAAATTCTACATTTCATAATCACAATAATGAAGTTTAAAAGGAAGGTTTTCTTCTACCATCATCAGCAATTTATAAGAGCAGTATCATCCAACACAACATAATCTTTTCTGATAAGAAAACAACAGAAACAAAGATAAAAGATAAGACTAACCTCCATGTCAATGGATGTCCCTGTAGCTACAAAAAATAACCCAAGAAGTAAGCCTCTGAAAGGTCGTATATCAGCTTCAATCTGTGTCCGGAAGTTTGTTTCTGCTAAAAGTGCTCCAGCAAGAAATGCCCCAAGCTACATAATCATAAGAAATTGGCTCACTTGAAAAGCCTTCACATAATGGAAAGTCAACTTGAAATTGTAGCAAAGGTTCAAAGATCACACCGTGTCACTGAAGCCCAACGTCTGTGTTAGTAATGACGTTCCTGCCACTGTTAACAAACAAAGAGCAACAAAAGCTTCAGAGCTCCTTGATTCTGCGACAACCTACATTGCAACATGTATACCTTCAGTATAACTGTTCATAAGAACCAGAAAAGTTCCATGAAAGATGAGGAAGGGCAGGTAGTTTCAAGGACTGTTATCAACCTCAAAGATTCGTCGGAGAAGAAACTTTCCCCCAAGTGAAAGTAAACCTAGGCCACCTAAAGCCTTCAGGCTTTCTGTGGCCAGCATTGGCCAGACACTTTCTTCTACAAGGTTCTGCATATAGAAATAAATCAATGAACGTTTAAGCTGTTCAGCTTTTAACTAATTCAAATAGGCAACTGGTGGCCTGAAGGTTAAGGTGAGATTTTATTCGAAAATTGGAAAGTGATAAATAGTTAGTATCAACAAACGAAACATTAGCAAAAAAAATGATAATTAAAGGTATCAAGTTAACAAAACACAAGGTTAACTCATTTGAAAGGGAGAGCTTGAGCCACATTTGTGTTTGCCAGTTGTGGTACATCGTATGGTGAAATTTTTTTTTCTTATAATGGTAAAACACAGCACACGCATGCAAGGAACCAGGTGGGTATGGTGCATGTATACACACGTGCACACACACAAGTCCACATGCTCACGCACACGTACCAAGGAAAGTAAATAAGATCAGAGTTTTGCCATACCTGACTCTCTAGTACAGGAAGTATGACCAAGAGAGGGACAACAGCAATGTCCTGTTAAATATGCCATTCATTAATAGAGTAATAAATTCCTCTATGGTCAAATTCACATCAAGTAGATAAGGAACTTGGTGCAAATGATCCTAAAATAATCTCTGGATATTTAGTAATAGAATTATTCATGCCTAACAAGAAAGCAAGAGATCATCTATACATTAACTGCTAAGAGTATTAGAAGAACCTGAAGCAGAAGAATTCCCAGAGTTGCTGAACCAAATCTTGTGGGGAGTTCACCCTTCTCTGCAAGGAGCTACATGATAGCTTGGTGAGCCATAGAATGATAAAAATCAGATTTCAAGAACAGTTCAGAAAATGCTGGTCGCATAGCTCAAAATATATGGCAAGCTACTGGGTAAGTGTTCTCTAGTGTCAAGATAATAGATTGCTTTGCTAGTGCTACTGATGAACACCAAAGATATTAAAACGATGCAAGGAAGATATCTATCCATTAAATTAATGCAGTTAAAGGCATCGAATCAAGAATGGTTAATGATATCAAAACAATGTATGAAACCATCTCTGTTTCTTCACTTAATACAGCACTGTGAATCCCCCAGCTATAGATATTGTTAGTGTGATGAGCCATAGATGATAGAGATTAGTTTTCAGAAGCAGTTAAAAAAAATAATGGCGGCATATCTTAAAATATATGGCAAGCTACTGGAGTAAGTGTTTCCTAGAGCCATGGAGAAAGATTGCTAAATAACCTACGATATTAAAACCATATAAAAAATCTCTCTATTCATCTAGTGTCAAAAAGTGAACGCCAAAGCTACAGACATTGATTCAAGAAGGAGAAGATAACTGCTCAATTGATTTCATGAGAACTAATAACTGGGCACAAAGGGTATCTCATTCTCCAATATGAAATAAAAATAGAAACAGAAACAATAAATTTCACAAAACGTATATATTTGTTTTATTTTGAACACTGACGAATAAAATTGAGGTGTTGACCACATGAAAAAGGGCATAGCTTCTCAAAATGGCAGTACCAAAAACCAAAAGGTGATGCTGATTTCTGTAGGAAAAAAGTGAACAATTAAAATTTGATTGAAATTAGCTTCCCTACTGGATTTAATTGAATAACAAAATTTTAGCTTTCTGAAATAACAAAATAGACATGCATATCAACCTAAGCTCAAACCCAATGTGGCAAACCAACTCCAATGAGAACATATTGCATCAAATGTCCAGAGTATTCTAACATAAACTAAATCAAAATTAAAAGCCGCCAAAGAAAACCCACTAATAGTCATATTTAGAACCTATGCACTTACCTGTAGGACAAAAGCTGAGGATGACAAGGAGAGAGCTGCCCCAATAACTATTGCCTCATCAGTACTTCTTATATTTACCTGCATTCCATCCAAACATGAAAATGCAACAATTTTGCATACATGAATATAAGTAATACAAAAGGATAAAAAAGAAAATACCTAAGAAGGTTCTATTTAGGCATCTAAGACAGCGAGGAATGTGAAGGGGTAAGGGATCTCA
Organism: Amborella trichopoda; assembly: GCF_000471905.2. The sequence continues at coordinate 159,664 of NW_006499858.1, read as the reverse complement.
AAAAAATGATCATATTTGGAGGGATAATGCTGGCATAGATCAGTTTGCAATATTCAGAATATAAGCAGAAAAATTGCTCACTCAAAAACCTTTCATATTTACAAATAAATAAACAAAAATATAGGGTACATATAAGGTGGCCTAGTGGGACCAAACAATACATTTGGCACTCGAAAAATACGAAGTTAGGGGGTTTTTATGAACTGTCATTTTTAATATCATCTGTGATTCACCTTGTGGTCATTTTTTTTTAAAAGGAAAAGAAAAAAGTCTTTGGGCCCTGAAAATCATAGATTTGATCATCCATCAAGTGGACTATCCAAACTCAATCTTGTAGGATAGATAAACAATTTTTAAGCTCCAAATCATTTTTATTAAATGATCTTAGAGATGAATTATAAATATCAAATGATGCTGCATACAACTTAATGCAGCCGCATCAAACCCGCCCTTGGCTGCACTGCATATGCCCACCTATCTGGGCTAGGCCTGCATAGGCAGCACATCACCTGCATATGCGCTGCCCTGCTTGTGGGAGGAAATAATGCCTGTAAGCATGGCCAGTATGGTCATTTTCCCCTCAGAAAAGGCAGGGGTTGGGGGTTGTTGGGGGAGGGTATATACCCCCTATAAAGCCCCTTAAAACCAGTTTTATGGTTCCAAGGAGATTAAAGTGACAAATTTCTCTTTTCTATTTTGAAGAATGTGACAAAGTTTCTAGAATCTTTGGGTTTTTTTTTTTTTTTTTCCAATTTTGAAGAATTCAATAAAGGTTTTAGAATCTTTGGATGATTATTTGAGTTTGATTTGTGCCATATTTTGAAGGATTCAGTCAAAGATTTATCAAATATTCAAGGGTTTCAAGGGGCAAGAAGATTGAAACATAGTAATGGCAAGGAGATTGAAACTTAGTAATCATAATTTCTTTTGGTAGACTCTTTAGTATTTTGCACGTTGAGTTTCGGCTATGTGCAACAATGTACTTAGCTGCTAGATGCTATTTCACTATTTAAGTGCTTGGTTGGTTAACTTGGTATAATGCATATTCTTCTTGTGTTTTATTTAATTTAATGACTATGATGGATCAATTTGTTTTATATGTTAAATGCATTAGACAATAGAGATAAAAAATGTCTCTGTTATACTTTTCGGGCCATCAAGGACCCAGACGGGATATTGGAAACAAATACTAAATTAAAATGCCTAATAGCATTTAATTCCTATTATTCCATAAATCACATATTCATGTTATTCCTTGTATTCGTATACTTTTAATTTTTTTAAATTATTGCCCACATTGGAAGTGATGTCCCCCGCATTGAGTCCGCATTCCGCATTTGATAACCTTGGATCAACAAATATGACTTGAGAGTTTGAGGCATAATTATTTGAGTGTGGGACCAAATATACCATATAGTCCTCTGGAACCATCAAATCTTTTTCCAAAGATGGAGGGACGGATCGATATGTGTATTCCAAAATAGGATATTCCATGATAAATCATTTTAGGGACCAAATATCTATATATAATTTGGACTCCACATCAAGCAATCTGTCAACAATTCTCAATTTCGCACGCCTGCATAATCTGTTCATTAGTTACAAGATATTTCTTCGGTATAAACTCCCTAATTGTTTCATAACCTTTATAATCTGTTTCCTTTCCAAAGAAAGTCACAACCTCATAAACCTTCCTTGTTTCTTTTGCCTGGGTGTTTCCTTATCCATGACAAAGAACAAAAACAACCTTTCATCCACAAGGGTTCATATAAACTTCTAAACTTTTTTTTGTAGATTCATCATCCAGGCCAAAATGATCATAACTATGAAAAGAAAAATAAAATTTTAAAATTAAAAATATAAATTTTTAGTAATTTTTTATGCACTGTCCATACCTTATTTATGGACAATACACTTCAGATAATGTCCATCCTAAAGATGGACGTTTGTAAGCCAGCAGACTCTTGCGCCCACTGACTCATGAAACAATTTTCCTTGTTAGAATATAGTACATCAAATGCGCCATAAATATCAATAATTTTGCACTGAGGTGTATATTTAAGGTGGATAATACTCACCAAATCAGGTCTTGAGTGGAAAAGGAACTCCAAAATTTTTGTTCCCATAGCTCCATTAGGAGGAAGCTCGAATGCTGTAAAAGCAAGGGTAGACAGCACAACCTTCATAAAAACAGGAAGCGTTTAGCAGTCCTATCAGCAAATTCAGATCTCCAAATTCATGTGAAAAATAACCATCTTGTATTCTTTTATTACTTGGTACTAAAACTACAAGGTTTTCTGATCATTAACATTAACAAAGATGCTAAATCGATATTGAATCTATTCAATACTGGAGAAGGTGATACCTCGTGCTGTAACTAGAGAGAAAATTGAAGGTAATGTTTCGGGCAGTCTTCACAGAAATAAAAAAAGAAAAAAAGAAAATGAAAATAGCTAAAAGAGAGCTTGGGGAGAAAACCTTCACGATGTTGCTACTTGCAAAAAAGGAAAAAAAGAAAAGGAAGGAGCTTACTCCAATTTGATATGTTTCTGCCTATCATCAAGATTGCCATATAGAACATTACAACCACAAAGGTGAAGACCATGCCACAAGCTAAATTCCTTTCTATGCCAATATTAATCTAGTTTTTCTTTTTCCTTTTCTCCTTTTTTTTTATTATTATTATTTTTTTTAAAAAGAAAACTGGTGTATGCAAAAAGAACAGACAAATTTTAATAACTTTTGGGCTTTATCCATTTAAAGTCTCAAGAGAATAGAATTCTTCTATAGGACACTCACATGGAAGTTTTTGTGTCGTTCAACAAAGGACTCACTACATAGGGCCAAAGCACACTTTCATGGAGAACAAAATAAATATGAAAAGTACTTCCATCACCAGTTCCATTGGAACATGAATTATTTGAGCTTCCAAATGCTGTGAAATGGATGAAAAGTGGAAACTGTTGCCATGTGTTGGTTAGAATATGTGTCCACATTTACAAGCGTTTTGTTTTTCATTGTTTTTGTTTTCTAGATTTTTTTTTTTTCATATTCCCATCTACAGGGATCAATAGGAACAATCTGATTTGAATGAGAAAAGCATATATGCCCTTCAAAGGCAATGCATCTTTGCAAGACCTAAAAATGGTGCTTGCATACTATCAAGAACAAATAGGTAAACAGAAGGCCTTCAAAATATATTTCAAGAACAGGGCATATTGAGAAATTCACAGTCTAACAATCAATTAATAATACAAGCTAAGACAAATACTGAAAATATTCTTATACTTGGTATGTTGTTGTACATAACAACAAAGACTGAACTATGCATAAATGAAGACAAACCTGAGTTAAACCCATCCCAAATGCAAACTTCGCAAGAGCTTTTAATCGTGCCAGAGAAAGCTCCAAGCCCATTTCAAATAGCTGACAAAAGTAGCAATCAATCAATCAATATCAATAAAGACATACAAATCAAGATCCAAGTACCACGTTATACAGCTTACATTTTTTGACAAACTACTCCCAAATAATCGCAATGATAATTACATGGAATTTCAGCATTTATGCAGAAAAGGATAAAATAAACATTAAACATAAAGCCAGGATCCATGGGCACATTAGTCAAGTATTGCGAGTGCCACAAACAAACAGGTGTTATTCCACTACCATCTGAAAGAGATACCCCTCAAGGTGAGGAAAAGACAATTCAACTTTGAAACCATCATTTTTCAAACCTCCTAGTAACCTGTATCAACTAATTCAACCAGATTGAGATATTTCATGATCCACTCCATAACAGGCAGTCATTATTTAACATCTCATGGGGTAATTCTTTTATTGATTGAACTCGTTATTAGGCAATTATGCCATTAATCATTAGCAAAGTCAATCCACAATTTTCATACAAAAGGCAATGGTGAACCTACATATCGACTGCTGTAATGAAGATAACAAATCCACAAAACCTCAACATGAAAACAGTACAAAATAAAAAGAAGATAACAACATACCAAGAAAAGAATACCCCATTCTGACAAAATTTTAACATCTGTGAGGTTTCTAATCAAGCCAAATTGGTTTAGAACAACTCCAGCAAAAAAGAATCCCAGTATCTGCAACAAAAACAAATGCTATAACCATTTCCAATAAAAACAGATCACGATGCAATCATTGAGTGATCAAACAGAATCTAATAAAACCCACAGATATTGAAATAATATTCGTGACACAATTAAAGATAAAAGCGAACGTTTTTTGCACGGATCATGAAGAAGTCTAATGTACTTATACATAACTCATAAACTTCAGTTTTAAGTTGTTCCTAAAAAGTTTAAATCAGAAAGCAGCCCAAAATGCAAATATCCTAAATATCTAAACATGTAACAAGTGAAACTGGTCAAACTATATTTTCACAAGAAAAAAGTCTTTTTGTAAGTAAAAATAAAGATAAAAAATAGTAAGCGACAATTTACTCTCTTGATGTCATGCTCTGAAGAAGAAACTATGGTCCTGATCTAACTAGATATGAGTTTTTCAGTCGAGCATTATGAGAATGATAATATATAAAATAAATGAAGCCCATTAAAAAATGGACCCAGTTTTTATGCGGCCAAGCCTGCATATGTAGAAATGCAGGCCTATTAATCAATCTATTTTTTAGATGGATTTTTGGAATTTTAAGGACATGTAATCTCTAACATGGAAATCATGAATATGAAAAAATAAGTAAATTTTAAAAACTAGAAATAATAATTCTAGTAAGAAAACATTTGGACCGTTAGTTTCCATTGTTTTTAGATGGAACACCTACTTGCATCCGTCTTTAAGATGGATGCTTTACACTTTTTGGACCGCATATATAGTTATGAGGTCCAGCCCTCATGAGACAATTTTCCTTAAAAAAATCCTGTATTATTGAAATCAGATAGATGTCTCTAATCTATCCAAGGGCATTGATAGCATCACATTAACCGCACAGCAGGGAAGCCTCACACATCTTTGCATTCAAAGTGCCCATGACCCCCAAGTGGCACATATGTTGTAATCCCTCAAACTCGATGACACTCAAGTCACTTTCTTGAGGAGTACATCTCTATCAATGTTGAGATCTAAGCCACTGGGCTTGTTGGCCTCGACCCTCCTTTTGCTGAAGGATGGGAATGCGAAAAAAGACATTGAAACAATGGGAACAAGTTACTGATAGGATTGCACCTTATGGGGAAGCTATACAAGGACCCTTCAAAGGAAGCCATAATAGAAAACCAAACATATGACTGATTCTCAAATAGCTCTTCTGAAAATAGTTATCATAATAAATAAATAATCTATAAAAGTATGATATTTACAACCTTCCAGTTTTACTCATGCGGTTGATCTTTATAGGTATCATTTATTTGAGACTTCAAGTGGCATAAACAAATCTAGAATGAATCTTTTTTGGGAACCAAAAGAACATTATAAAACTTGAAAATTTCCAAAAGATACCCTTGAGACCAATTTTTTCATTACCAAAATACTTTCACCTGTTTAACATTGTGTCACAAGAAACATTGTATACCCAAAAGACACCCAAAGCCAATTTACAAATTCTTCTTTAAAGTTTTTCAGTCAATTCCCTACAATCATCCTTCTTTCTTACTGACTTAAGTATGAAAAGGATTAATGAGACCATAGACATACCTATGGACCATACAACTCCAATTAGAGCTCTACAACCCATTTACAAAATTATGGCGGACGGCATTACTTGTCATTTAATTGCCATACAGAGACAAAATACAAATAGGTGCAAGGATGAGAAACACTATCTTACACTTCATATGGAATGTCCTAGAAGGACCAATCATTGTTGCTTTGTAGTGAATATTGGATTAACTTTTAAAAATCACCCACTAATAGAGCATAAGACCCCACCCATAGAAAATATGCAATAATATAGCCTTTAAAATTGGTAAAGCAAATTGAAAAGAGGGGAGCTACAAGATTGACTTTACAAAATTTAAAATTCTTTAGATTTTATTTTATTTGCTAGATCTCTAGCAAAATAAATGTATGCAATCTATACTTTGACAACTTTCAACTTATAACTTGGCATGACCTGAGCGTAGCTTTGGAAAATAACCAATCAAGATGAAAAAATTCCCTCCTTCAATTTAAGTTCAGCAATGAATAGGAATTATGAAATCGAGCACAATATGAGGACATGCATACTCCATCACCTTCAAACTAGAAGCAAAATAGACATCATGTTCTTTAATTGCCGAAAAGTCCAAATTCCATTCACACTTAAACTATAAGAAACAAACCAAAAATAGAAGTAAATCAGATCTTTGTTTGAATATATTTGGGAGTTAAGCTGCAAAACAGATGAAAGATTGACCCTTTCAAAGAAAAAGGCAAAGGGTAGTTACCCTATCTAGCAAATCTCACTAAATTTATATGTAGGCTCATATGCAATTGATACCGAGATTTTAGACACAAAACAATTCCGTTTATGACCCATCTAATCCAAAAGAATCGCACTACCACAGCTTAAATAAGAAAGGGAAACAACATATTATTAAAATAACAATAGTCCGTATGAAAGGCAAAAGACTGGCACTTAGAAAACTTACAGGGCTACCTCTGATGACCTTGAAAGCAGGAACAACCATAACAGTCACTGCTAAGAAGGTCAAAGTATCAAATCCTAGATCATTAATGACATCGACAGCATTTGCAAATTCAATTTGAGCATGTGCACGGAATCTCCCAAAGTGTGCCATTTTGTTCCCACAAGCACGAAAATCTTTGCTCCACAACATTGAAGTAGCTAATGGCATTCTCAAACAAGAAACCCTCCTTGACATGGATGAGGAACGACTCGCTCTGAGACTGATGGAGCATAATTCTAACTTTAACATTTGGGAATGGGAAGAGCAAAAAAGAGAAAAACAACAAGAGGAACCAGAGCAAGCCAGAGAAGAGGTCCTCAAAGAGCTAAACTGACATGCTGCCGCATACCCCTAAAACATAAGCAACAAAATAATGATCAGTGAACCAATACTTGGAGCCATCCTCGTTCATGAGCAAAAGCAACAAAAGACACAATACAATAAACATCTTAATGGATATTGAAGCCTATTAAATTTGAAAACAAGTAATGATCAAAAGAACTCAAGACAAGTGAACAGAGAGTCCAATTACAAATAACAAAAAATCATAGACAGCCCCAAAAGGCCATGGTTAATAAATAATCAGAAAAGATTGTAGTTCCTTTTGATTTGTAAGCATGATAGAGCACAAGCTTCACAGGAAAGATCCAGTCCTAATTTTCTTGATTTTCCGATTTCCCGATTTCCTGCAGCGTCTAACCCTCTACCAGTTGTGAAAACAGCCATGTCAACTAAAAAAGCAATGGAAACATATATAAAATTATTCTTACAATTTAAACTCCCAATGAGTTTTCAGGTGCCTCACAAGTCACGATAATGAATATAACATGCAATTTGAACCACCAAATAAACTACAATCTTGGAAATGGTTTTTAATTCTAAAGTTTGTTTTGAGCATTATATAACAATCTCAGAGTAGACCTACCAGTAAGTTACATAAATTTGTAAAGGTAATCATTTGCAAAAAGATACATCCAAATCTGTATCTACAAATGGGAGCACAGTGCCATTTAAGTGAGCATATTAAGTGCATGTGCCACATAATGAAAAGTGAAAACAAAACAAAACATCAGAAAAGAGAAACAAGTGGAGGAAGGTAATCGCACAAATCCGGTATAGTGGTCCATTGAAACTGGCCGTAAATTTGTGTTTGAAGTCCTCTTACTAGGAAAACCCAGCTTCATGTTGCACGACTTCATGATTTGTTGTTACAGCATAGTTTGTATCGTATCTATTCTACCAATTTGTTTTGTATCTCAAACACTGATTCTCAAAACAAAACACAATAATGAAATACTGACAAATAAATAACACGGAATGAATAACTCATCAATCAAAAAATAACACAACAAAAGAATCAAATCCAGCAGACAGGACAGAACTCACATAATCCGCATACTATAAGCTTCAATCCTAGAAAACGTAATCAACATAACACTACCTCATAACTGTGACTACAAATGGCCAAACAGCCAAAGGAGGCCGGTGCCGATTCCAACATTCTTGAAACCCTAACCTGAGAGGTGAATTCAACAATCTAGTCAATTCAAGGTGTCGTTCATCAATAAGGATAACTGAAACAAACAGTAATAAGAGAAAAAGTTTGAATAAAAAGCACTTGCAGATTTTGCAGTAGATTATCATCTTATAAAGGTTTCTCGAATGGTTTGAAACATTAATCCTACGAACCCCTAGTTGCAGGGGTTAAGAGCAGAGAACTGCGGTGCGGTCTAGGAAGGTACATACGAATAGAGAGAGAAGAGAAAGAAGAAGATATATAGAAAGTTAGAGAAAGAATAGAGAAAGAGAGAGAGAGAGAGAGAGAAATGAAGCGAGTGAGAGGGGTTACAAATTGTTTAGCTGTCAGAATTTTCGTGGCGATGGATTGATGGACGACTGCAGCAGGCAGCAGCGCGGGCAGCCTGATTCACTTTTTCTTTGTGAACTATTTCAATTTTCAGGCGTAATTTGAAGATAATGACGAAAATGGCCTTGGGCTCAGTGACCGTGTGTCATGAATTGTTGGCTATTGGACTTGGGCGCCGAACTTTATTCGACGATGAATTTCATCCAAAACTTGAGTCCTTGCCACACCTTGCGACTCCAGATAACAAAAATGTATCACACATTGATTTTTTTTTTTACCCATGTATTACACGCATTGATTCTTACGGGCACCTTTGGTTGGTGTGAAAATATTTTTCGATAAATATATTTAAAGTAAATTGCCTTACAGATGTTTGTAAAGTATTTTACCTGGTCCACTTTACATGAAAAACAAAACCACACCTCAATCATGAGGAAGCATTTCTCAGGTTCACTATTGACAACATTATATATATTATATAATATTTTATAAATATATAATATATAAATAATATAATATAATATAATATATAATATTAATATTATTAGTATAATATAATATTAAATATTATATATATAATATATAATATTATATATATAATATATAGTATTATATTATATTTCTATTCTTTATAATATATATCTATTTTAGATTATATATAATATATAATATAATATATGATTTATTTATATAATATTTAAATAATATAACCATATAAATTTTTATTATAATATTTAAAACTGACCTCATTAAAGAAAGATCCCCCGGATGTCGAAACAAAAACAGAGGCACAATGAGGCAAGGCTAAACCAAAAGAAAGAGCACATAGCAAAGGGACGAGAGAAGGGGATACAATTTGTGGGGGGAAGAATTTGGCGCTACTCGGATCGTCAACAATGCTAGCTCCTAATGCAATTAAACCAGAAGATCGCGAGAAGTTATGAAATAGGGGTTATGAGAAAAGGGGGAGAGATTTCAAAAGTTTAAAAATAGTAGAAAATGAAATAAAGTAAACAAGACGCCCAAGCCCTGCACCTGAAGTCGGTGTCGATTCAGGATTTTTATGAGTGAGCGACTTTCACTGAGTCCTTTGGGGTCCGCCGAGAGAGGTAAATGTAGGTTAATGAATTTGGAAAGTCCGAGATGTGAAGTTTTAGGTATTTGGGCATACTAGGTTGAAGTTTGAGCTTACAGGTCTAGGGTTAGTATGGGGTTTGGTAGAGTACGGTTTCAGTGCAGCAAAATCTAGGCATAAAGTTTAGAATTCAATACGGAGGAGATTCGACCGATATTTATAAACATTTGTCCACCTTAATCACCATCTAGAATATGGGATCAAATCTGAGCCGCTCAATGCCAACGCCATTGGTGGCCTTGTTAATGCTACTACAACCATTGTTATGCTTTCGCCCCGATTAAAATATTTGAAAATGACAATGGTGACAATGTCGTTGCTCCGTCGTGATTATGTAAGATGCAACCCCTTGGTTTAAGGTCGATGTGATTGTGGGCGGTGGCATGTCAGATGGCTAACTACACCACTGGCATCGTTGGCGTCATTATTAGCATATGCTTGCTCAAAACTGGCCACAAAGCTAGTGTCCTTGTAGTCAATGCCACTACCACCATCATTAAAGGAGTTCCGGCCATACCGAGATCTGACATTGGCGGTGATTTCAGCCAATAAGGAGTAGCCATTACTGATGCCTTTGTCCGATGATGCTAACACTCGTGTTGATTCAATGATAGTTACCTTTCGGTTTAATTTGTGCATTCCAATGTCGAGTGATTGGCAGCAATTGGAGCCAATCAGGAAGCAACGCTATTGGTACATGCGTTGCCGACACTGACGCCCTTGTTTGAGGCAATGATCACCTTTTCACTTCCGCCTTCAGAGATGTTAGTTGAGGTGTCAGTTTTGTGACTTGGGTTGCGCCCATTCAACGATACTATCTTTGCCGTTGATTCTTGCGTGACCAGAGTCCAACCAACAATCCGACAAGCCCAACCCTGGCATTGGCAATACTGTTAGTCTCGTTTTATCGATGCTTAATCGAGTTCGTTTTTGGATGGTCCACGTCGGATTTTCTCTTGTCTTGGGGTTTTTCCGGCCAATTAGGGTCTTTCAAGAGTTTCGAGTTCAAGGCCGAACTTCTGTGACGGGCCGTATGAGGTTGTTTGAGTGCTGGGGTACTGATCTTCAGGATTCTGAGTAGTTTCAAGGCTTATGGTGGTTGTTCTAGGGTATTCGATTTCCTGGAGTTTCTTTGATCGGGATCGAGGTGTCTACAATATTTAAAAGTTTTCTTAATCTTGTACCTTGTGATGAATTAGGTAGTCACACCCAACCTAGAGCAACTATGAATGGTGTGATAAGGTACAACATCCTTTGGCAAGCATATTGAGAGATCCATAAATTTCTGGGTTGATCATATTTAATAATTCACTAGCTCTCTTCTTCTTCTTACTAAATGGTTTTCTAGTCATTTTTCCAAACAAAGAACACTAATAATTGTGGAATACTACTCTATTTACGTTAGGAATAAGACCTTTCTTAATTAATCTATTTCTATTGTTTTTGACCAATGTGCCCTAGCTTTAAGTGCCAAGCATATGCATCAACAACCATTACACGATCGAGATAACTAGATTTAACGTTATTATCATCATTTTCATTTGCATCAATAATAAAGATGTTGTGCTAATCAACCAAGAGTCCTCAAGCGTAAATCTGGACTATGCTTCTTGATTGACATGTTCAAGAATAAAAAATGAACTTCAAAGTTCGTTCTAATAAGTAGAGAGACATACAACATTTCACGTCATATTGGGCACAAAAAATATATAAGCTTATAAATCATCTCTACATACAATCTATATGTTTTTTACACTTAATATATCTAAATATATAAGCTTATAAATCATCTCTATATACAATCTATATGTTTTTACACTTAATATATCAAAATAGGTATTGTTTCTCATGTATATGTACATCTCTCTAACTATAATTTTTTAAAATCTTCAAAAAAGGTCTTATAATATGACCATTCCCACCCAAATCAGCCACCATCCTTTGTTATAGTCAGCAAGCAATTGCGACTATATATACAACTCAAACCTTTTGCACCCATTCCACCTTGCATGGCTTTTATGGGTTTTGACTCCATAGACAATGATATTTGAACTGACCGGACTGGCTACATGTGAAACATTATGGTGCTCATGGTTTAAACTCTTGGGGTGTGGAGCTTGGTTCCTTTATATTTTAATTATTATTCTTCTTATACATTTTTTCTTGAAATCTTTAGTTGGGCTTGCATTCATGTATTCTTCCTTTTGCGCTAATTGTAAGAACATGTCTCCTGAACTTCAAGGTCAACGTCCAACATAAATACAATTGTGGCTATCCTCCATGAGGGTAGAGAAATGTTCAAGATGGTGTTTCTTTGTCTTCTCTTTCTATTTCTGATTTCTGATGATATAATTTCTTTTGGATAATAACCTTTTTTACTTAATAAGAGTTGATAATATTTGTCAAAAAAAAAAAAGAGTCCAAGATGGTGGAGCCATGCATGCGCAAGGGAATCTGTGCCCTCCAATGAAAAGGTCCTTAAAAATAACAAACATTTTGTTTACATAGTCGATATTTTCACTCACCTTCATCTTGAATGAGTACGGGGTTTCAAACTTTGGAGATAATATTAGTTATTCATGCAGTGATGGTCTAAAAAAGGGTTGATTTACGAAGTAACCCTCAACAAACAATGTCGGATTAAGACGGAAATTAGCTGGATAATAAAGCAAACCGTAAAAGCATCATGTTTAAATTTTGAGGGTCATCAAATGGTAATTGATAGTGGTTTCGAAGGAATTGAAATATTGATGATGTGTGTTCTTAGGGGTGTTTTAGATGAAGATTCTAAGCTAAAATGTCCCAGTCAGAACAACTACTCAACTTTCTTTTGATCATATCTCTAATCATGGGTCGACACTAGATTAAAGATCAAATCCAGGATCCAACTAGGTTATTGTTTGTTGCAAGCAGCATGAGCCCCACCCACCTTTCCATCAAATTCAGAACCAATAGAGTTAAAAATTTACAGATTAGCTCCAATCCCCTAAATATCAATATAACCAATTGCATGTTTATTTGCCGTATCGGAGAGCAAATTGAAGCCTAATGCAACCTAAAGCAAATTCTTATAGGGAATGTCCTTCAGATAATGAAATATCCATAACTCCATCGATATGAGGAGTTTCTTTAGGGTATGTTTGGCGAAACTGAATATGCATATTTAAAAGTTTAGAAATTTGAATAAAGCCATTGCCTGCTGTTTTATATACGCCAATTATAAATTATTCTGATGTGTATTTTTTTGTCCATATTTAGCTGCGTACCTATATTTTGAAATTCTTAAGACTACTAGTTTAGAAAATTGGAAACGTACAAAAAAATCCTATAAGGTTTCACAGCCACCAAGAGAAGAGAGAGAGGCAAGTAAAGAAAGAAAGAGAGGAGCAATGCACCTGCTAGTTCGAAAACAAGGATTTTGCGATTTAGTCCTTTTTTTAGAGGTGTGGTTTGTACAAGGTTGCAACTTTAAACAATTAAATTAAGGAGCACCTCCAAATTTTATCATGTAATTTTGGTGTAAAATTTTTGTAGGATAGCCTCAAGATCTATTTTCATCTCTAATTATAAAATTTGAAACTAAAAAAATAATTCAAATCAAGTAGATCTATAAACATATGAAAATCTTGAAAATGAATGGTCTAGATAATGTTTTGCAAGATATACTATTTTTGAGACTCGATATTTTTTTTTTTCATATTCCATCTCGATGTTGAGAAGATCAATTATTTTTCAATATTAAGAAACGTTCTTGATGGATTCATGGGGTGCACCTTAATTCTACATTTTAAGGTTGCAACCTTATATAACCTTTTTCCTTTTTTTTTTTTTCTCCCATGAGTTACATCCAGTCCTTTCGTTTAGAGAGAGGAAGTATAAATAATGTTCATCCAGAACCAGGAAAATGCCTTCCCGCTTACCCAAGAGGGAGAGAGAGATCTGCTGGTTTAGAAGGAGGGAAACCATTGAAAAACCCAACACCAGTCACATCGCCCATTAAAATCTATGGATAGAGAGTGAGAAATACTGGTTTAGAAATGTTAAAACCACCAAAACCCCAATTGGATTTCACAGCTCCCATTGAGTCTTTCAGGAGGAGAAAAAAAAGCGGATGAATGTTTGGATCATCAAGATTCGATTCATTAGAGAGATAGGAACTATTGGGACTGATTGCTCAGCTCAAATACCAGAGAACATCCATTAAAATCGGTATCCAGGTTACATAATATTGGCATAGAGAGTTCTATCTATAAGGAGTACAATGAATGTTATGCAGATCTTCATATTTTATGTACCATGTTCTTATGCTGTTCTTGGGTCCTTCGACCTCCCCTGAATCAACTTGAGGTTTGAGGTTCTTTCCTGCAGCTAAAGCTTGCCCATTTTATAGGTTTTCTTTTGTTGAAAAGCTTGCCGATTTTATGGGTTTTAGAGTGAGAGAGTGAATGAATTCAAGAGAGAAAGCAGATGACGAAGAAGAAAAAGTAGTAGTAGAAAAATATAGCAAGGAGATCGTGTGACACTTTGTAAGATTTTAAGATAAAGATGAGCATCAAATACAAATTTTTCATGATTCATTTATTAGAGAGGCGTTTTGGTAGGCTCTAACATTTGTAGACACTTACGTATCTTTATCCTATAGTTCAGTAACTTTTTGTGTTGGGGTATTTTAAATAATTAATCAGGTGTAAAATAAAAATTTAGGATAGAAACCAAAATATTTATTACAAAAGTGGACAATGACATCATTCACATAGTATGTGACATCACTTTCAAGATGCATTAATTGTTTTTAACTACTAAAAAATGTCACTATTTTTTTATATAAACATCAATTCTGCCCTTTTAAATAACTAAAAATGCCTTTATTTGAAAACTTTTGTATTACCATTTAAAGTATCTAAGTGTACAAAAATGTTGAGACCTTGAAGGGTATATACCATCGTGTAACCTAACAAAACCCGTTAGAGCTTTATTTGAATTTTAAAAGGCATTATGGCCTCTCAAACAATGAACTTCTATAATTCAAGATAAAATAGATTTTATAATATCTTGAACTATCAGGATATTAGGATCTTAACAAACATATCCATATGAAACTATCGGCAAAGAGTGAAATTAGCCATGAATCCATCAAAATTTGGCCAAAATATCTGGACAAAGTAGTGATTTAAAAAATGGATCGGTGCCTAGGATCGGGCATTCCAAAAATCCATTCGGATTGGTGAATCGGCGATTCAGATTGGGAATCGATCGAATCGGTCAGATTAAGCTCTAAAAAATATCCAAAAAAATATTAAAATTCATTATAAATGTTGTCTTTTAAGAATCCAATAAGAAATGATGGTACTGCATTATTAACTTTCTTTTTTTTCATCAATTTGTGAATATTGAAATGTTCTTTCCCTATATAAACTTATGTTAACCATTAAATTTACATCATACAAAAGAAAAATTATAGAATTATCATAGATAAAATATATAATTATACATGGACTACAATAAAGAATAGACTAAATCGATGAAAAAATGGTCACTAAAATCTCTAATTGAAGAAAAACCCTAATCTGCTAATAGACCCCAAATTATTACAACCTAACTAATTATAATCCAAAATTATTACAACATAATTAATTATAATATTATATACTGAAATTAGAATTGTTGGTTTACATTTTATAATTATTTTATTATACAAATAATAACAAATCTAATATATTTTATAATATTTTTTAATTTAAAATATATTATTAACAACTGTAAGAAAAATAGTACATTATATGATTTATAATATAAAAATTAATAAATAAAATAAAAAATTTGGTTATCAATGTAGAAATTATTAAAATGCATACCAAGTTTTGAAATAACACTTTAATTTTTGAAAATTTTAATTTTTTAGGTTTCTAGAATGAATTTAATGAAAGAGATTATTAGTAGAGAGAGAGAGAGATTTCAAATAGAATAAACTTTTTATTTTCATTTTTTTTATGCCTTTTATATTATTTACAACAAAAATAACTTATAGTGCTCAGGAGATGATAACCATCAACGCCACCTCACTGCATGTTGTATTATGTCTCCTATTGATATACATATTCAATTTTTGTCTTCATTTAATGATGTTTGTGGGAATTATCCCATATCCAAAGATGTGTAGTAAACTTTTCTCTATAAATAACTATGCAATAGTTATTAAAGTACAAGCGTGAAACCGCTGAGGCAGCCCAAAGTGTGAGAGGTGCTGCATGTACTCACGATGCAACGAGTATGAGGTTGTGCCACATGTAGAACTGGAGATTGGTGTGTCAAAATCGCCAGTTTATGGTGTCATCGGGCGTGCCACGTGTAGAACTGGAGATTGGTGATATCAAAACCGCTAGTTTATGATGTCATCGGGCGGTTCACTGTTCAGAACCGGAGACTGGTGATGTCAAAACCGCTAGTTTATTTTGCCCCAAGAAGACACAGAGCCCCCAAGGGTAAACTATCGATATTTTCACTCCAAAACTATCAGTGACTTGAAAATATTTCTATAAAAGATTTTCACGTGAAAGAATTCCCTCATGTGGTTAGGTATGATAATTTTTTCACACCAATTGTCCCTATGCATGTTTTTACTAATTGATAACTGGTGTGAAAAGATTCTCACAGCTAAATACATAAGGGAATTTTTTCACGTGAAAATATTGGGAAATATTTTCATGTCAACCAAACATACTCAAAAGAGTTGATTTTCCATCTTGGTATGATCAAGCTCTGTAAATACCTCAAGGTTGGGCCATTTTTGGGGTTGGAAATTTTGAATGGAAAATTTTAATAGAAAAGTTGGGTTGTAAGATTTCTTATGTTGTATGTTCCAAAACAACTCAACCCTCAACCTCTATCAACTTGGGACTAAAGGAGGCTTGGGACATCAAGTTAGGCAACTTGAGCTTAATGTAAGCACAATGTCTTTCACTCTAGTTGATTAAACCTACTCTAGAAGGGATATTGCCTCTTTTTTTTAGAACGAGTGGTGTGCATTAAGATAATGATGTTACAATAAAAAAGGAAAAGGAAAAGGAAAGAAAAGCCATAAAAAGGACGTCAGAAGGACAAGAAGATCAATGGAAGACAGGGGAAGCTAAGGAGCAGTAACCAAAACAACCATAGAATCCGCCTCCGAGTTAGCATGTCTACGAATAAGACTGAAAGAAGTTTCATGATCCCTTAACACCCATAGAATTTCATTCATTCATCCACAGAGACAAGAGCTGGTTGTCGACACCAACCAATAACATTAGCTGAATCTCCTTCAAAGATGACATTGGATTACGAGAGGTCAAGACGAAACACCTCCATCTTGAGAGCCAAAAGCTCGGCTTCGTTAATCTTGCCTTGATGAAATCTCTCCAAAAAGGACCAAATAACATTACCCTGATGGTCTCGCAGCAAAGCCCCTCACCCGTCCGTTTTCCTCGAACACTGCCATTGAAATTCAGCTTGAACCAACCAACTGGAGGTCTAACCCAGCACATCAAAGGGAAGGCAGCATTTCTTGAGCTTGATAATATCTTGAAAATGGGCAGAGAGAGAGAGGCTAGGCACAACAGTGAGAGGGAGGACTACATAGGCCCAGGAGACAACAGAGCGTTAGATTACAGACTTCAAAGAATCGACATATCTTGATATGCCCTCAAAGGTTGAGAAATTACGTTCTTTCCATAAATTCCATAGAAAGGCGACAACCATTATTTTCCATAAATGCAAACCCACTGAAGAGATGGGAGGGTTCCATATCTGGTGAAGCAAAGTGTGGGCATCCTGAGACCACGGCCCATTCCAACCACAAAAATTGAAGAGCAAAGCTCAAAAGTTAGCAGCATAAGAGCATCTGAGGAAGAAATGGTTAATATTCTTCTCATCCTCTTTACAAAGGAGGCAAACATTAATAATAATCATCCATCGTCTTTTGAGTTGATCAACTGTCAGAAGTCTTTTGTAGGTCTAAAGCCAAAGAAATGATCTAACATGGGGCGGAGCCTTGCACCTCCAAAAAGTTGCTAGACACTTTTTATCTTCAAAATATCTATCCCTCCAAATCTCCTTATAAAGAGAAGAAATGGATAAGCAACACCTTGATTCTAGGCTCCAAATCAATCTATCTTGTTTCCAATGATAGAAACAAAAAGAATACATGCTTTCCATTAGTGCCCCAAACTGTCTCTCAACCGTACTATTAAGCGTTCTAGTGGAAAAGGTAATGTTCAAGACCGGAGTACCATCAATAAACGAGATGAGATTAGCCACCATTACTCTTTTCATGGTAGTCTTGAGATAACTATTCGGATACACCAACTGAAGGGGTACTCCCCCAACCATTTAGCATGCTAGAATCTTGTAAGGTGTCTATCATCAATTAGCATTATGAAATAGGCTAAGAAAAGAGGCCTTGCACACTGAATTCCTTTCCATACCACCAATAATTTTATATATCTCAAGCATCTCCTCGTATATGGGCCATCCGAGTCTTGTCCATATTTGTCAATGATCACTTTGGCCCATAGTTGATCTCCATGAGCATACAGCCTCCACCACCAATTGGTGAGCAAGTAGTCATTAACCAGCCTAATGTGATGAATGCCAAAGCCCCAACATTTTTAGATTGGCAAAAAGAGTTCCACTTGACCAGATGGAACTTATTCTTCGATTGAGGGCCGCTCTATAAGAAATTGCACATAAGAAATTCAATTTTGGCAATAATTGCCGTAGAAGCCTGAAAAAAAGAGAGATAACAAATAAGAATATTAGTTAGGGTAGCATTAATAAGAATAGTTCTGCTAGCAAATGATAAATAATGAGCTTTCCAGCCGTCTAACTTGGATTGGGCCCTCTGTATGAGGGGATCCCATAAAAATCTAGGAGCACTCCTATTAAGAAGTGGTAGACCTGGATACTTTATAGGAAAGTTATCCACTTTACACTTGAGTCAAGATACCCAAATTTGAACCTCATTAGCAGAACAATTAATGCATAGGAGTTTGGACTTATCAAGGTTAACACGAGCTCCCGAAATCAATTCATAAAGCTTTAGGAAAAGCCAAATGTTTTGAACATTAGAGTCATTCCCCTCAATAAGGATCAAAGTGTCATCTGCATATTGCAGATGACTAATGATCAAGCCATCAAGCTAAGCCGATAAGCCAGTAATCTGATTGGAGTCCACCAAGCTTTGGTACATTTTACTGAAGGCCTCACCGACAATAGTAAAGAGGAAAGGAGATAAGGGGTCACCCTGTCTCAAGCCTCTAGAGGCATCAAAATAATAGTTAGCTTTACCATTAACAAGAATAGAGAAATGGGATGAGGAGAGACAACCCATGATCCAGGTCCTCCATTTTGATCTGAAGCTCATAAGAGATATGATATTATCAAGGAAATCCCACTCCACTCGGCCATAAGCTTTTTCAAGATCTATTTTGAATAAAATGCCCTTAATGTTAAGCATATCTGTCGTGTGAATGGCTTCTTGAGCAAGCAAGACACCATCCATAATAAAACGATCCTTGATGAAGCCAGTTTGAGGACTATCGATCACCTCATTGATGACATAATGAAGGCAATTGGCAAGCACCTTGGCCAGAATTTTATGAAGGCTTGACAGGAGACTGATAGGCCGAATATATAAGAGACTCAATCGGAGGCTTCTAGGGGATCAAGAAGATAAAATTAGAGTTGATAACGTGGAAAACAATACCACCATTACAAAAATGAAAAAACCAACGCATAATATAAGTATGCCAAACCTCCCAAAAATCTTAGAAGAAAGCAAATGGGAAGCCATCAGGGCTAGGGACTTTGTCCCTAGGTAAGCCAAAAATGGGCAAGTCTGACTTCTTAGGCAGAAAAAGAAGATTCCGGACTCGTAACCAAGACCTGAGAAAGAGTTGTAAAAGGCACATCCCCAATGTCAAAAGGCAATCTGGTTTAGAAGAAAATGTCTTTTTAAAGTGATCAACAATAGCACTAGTAACCTCCGAAGGATTATCGATAACAACATTCAGAATGGATAAGCCTGAGAGGCAATTAGATATGAGACGAGAATTAGCAATGGCATGAAATTACTTAGTGTTATTAGCACCATCTTTAACCCATTTAGAACAGGATCTTTGGAACTAGAAAATCTTATGCATACGAAGAAAATTATCAAGCTCCACTTTTTTGGCATTTCTAACAAACAACTGATTCTGGGTAAGGCCACCCATCAATTGCTCAATAGAATTGAGATTGGAAATCTCTCGTTCCAACCTGCCAATATTCCCAGCTAAGTTGCCGAATTTAGTTCTACCCCAAAGCTTCAAATTAGTTTTCAAAATTTCAAGTTTATTGGACATGACTAAACTCGTCTACCGATGGGGCATAATAGTGGCCCAAGAAGACTGGACAACGTCAACCAAAGCATTGTCCTCCAACCACATTAATTCAAAATAGAAAGGAGGTGGCTCAGAGGCCGCCCCAGAGGAATCAAGCACAATAGGAGTATGATCAGAGGCAAAATGGGGAAGTGCCTTGATTATGTGAAAGTGGCGCCCAAAATATCATAAGCAATGAGAGCATGGTTAGTAATAAAGTTATCAAACAAGGACATGGCTGGGGAAAACACAGCCTGGGGCAGAACTTCGTGAGGTCCCCGAATCATGTTGAAATCCACAGCACCACACCAGGAGATACCGGCCCTGGACACAATGTTGGAGAGCGATTTTAAAAACTCCTCTTTCTCTCCCGTAATATTCAAACCATAGACATTCATACAACACCACATAAAGCCACAAGCCCATAAAAGTTAACAATAATAAAGCGAAATGAAATATCTAAAATATACAATGAAATAACAGAGGGGTCCCAACTAGTAAGAAGGCCTCCAGAAAGGCCATTAGAGGGAGAAAGGCGCAAAATCTATAGGGTCAGAGCCCCACAAAGATCTAACAAAAGTAACATCCAGAGATGCGAGCTTAGTTTCCTACAAGACAAGTACATTAAGTCTGTACTTGAAAATCATTCTGCGCAGTTACCTCTGCCTACATGCCCCATCCAAGCCATGACCATTCCATGATATGACTAACATGGAGACCAGAAGCCCCTACCCCTTCTTATGGTGCCTGTGGTACCAAAAGCAAAGGGGTTGAAAGAAAGACCTTCAGGAAGTTCAGCAACCTCCTTCTAAAGTCTAGGGTGTTGCCTTTTGGGTCTTTGAGGAGCCACCAAGTCATCTGGGAATACACCATCTTCAACCAAACGGATCTCCAAGAGTTGTGCTACTCGATCACTAACAAGTCCCCTCTTATAAGCTTTGACATTCCAATTAGTAGCATCCGGGGGTAGTTCGTCTTCAAAAGAGTTCGAAGACTCCATGACCAGCACAGGAGGAGCTATAGGGATATCAGGTATAGTGGCTATCAAAAGACCATTCTGGCATTGCTTCAGAGTTGCCACCATTGAAGGACTGGAGAAGGTGAACCGACCCCAAGCCCTACTATACTCTCAAGTCAAGAGGGACATCCAGACAACATTCTCCGGAATGTTGATAAGATTAGAGAGAAGCACATTCCTCTCAACCTCCACATCCATGATGGTAACCAGAGGAGCCATTGAGGTGCTAAGACGAGCACAATTAACTTTAAAGAGAAGAAGATGAAGAGGGAAACAGGAAAGAAGTCTCTGAAAGAGAAGAATGAAACCCATATTCGAGTTCAAAGAAGAGATGTCGTGCCAACAAGGCACCAAATGTAGGTCAACTGTCAGAACTGAAGGGATAGGGAAATCAAGTGCTACATCAGAAATCTCCTTTCCATCATTGGCCTTGTTGGATATCAGAAGATCATTAACAGATGGTGCTCGGTCCCTCCCGATGTCCACATCCAGCCGTTCACCAAGATCAAGTTCAATTGTCCATGCAGCCGAAAAGGAATGATCAGGCGCCGCCTCTGCTTCAGGAAAGGATGCGCTGACACTGCCTCCAAGAACTCCCACCTGTTGCGTGATATCGAGCGATTTGTAAAGGTTAACCTCAGCCGTCTTATGAGATAAGCTCGAGATACTCCTTGTGGAAAGTGTCAGTAGAGGAGCCGAAGACGCAACCCAGGTGTTATTACTTTTTGATGAACAACCGTCAATCCTTTTTGGTGATTCACTCAAAACATTAATAGAATTGACGAAAACAGAAACTCTGGAGGTAGACCACTATGGACCCTTAGCCCCATCTTTAGGCTTACTTGAGTAGTTGGAGCGCGAATTTGAATTTGAATTAGAGACTGGCAATAAATGCAAGGCATGCGTCCCGCCACCCTTAGAAGTCACAGGACAAACCGTTTTTCTTCTCCATTACTGGCGGGAAAACCACTTTTGAGGAGGCGGATTTCTAAGAGAATGAGCCCTCTTCTTTTTGGAAATCACCGTCCACTGGTTGCCTTGGTTACCATTAGCCAGAAAACGAGCAGAGATCATCGACGGGGCAGAGGATTCCGACGAGGTAGAAGAGATACGAGGGGCCAGAGGGATATCTACCTCAACCAGGATAAATAGACCAAAAAAGTCATCGCCCACCTTCAACATCATCTATGTTGGTACCTTTCTTATTAGAGTAGGATAAATTTTCATGTGTAAAATGCCCAAGCTCAGTCTAGCAGTAGTGAACCAGTCAATATCCACAA
Source organism: Amborella trichopoda (assembly GCF_000471905.2). Next base: position 137,314 of record NW_006499858.1, on the reverse strand, counting down.
GTTTACCACATTTAGAGGCAACGAGGTTAAAAACCTTTCTGGCCCATGCATGAGTTGGAATCCCCAATTCCTTCACCGAAAGCGCAAGAATCCGGATAAGGGAGAGATTAACAGATACAAACCATCGTTCCATCGTTATTGTCATGCCTTTGAACCTCCAGAAATGATGATTAAGGACTTGAGCCACACTCTCAGGCTTGTCGAAAGGAATCAAAGCCTGATGATTAGGAAGTAAGCGACAAGTTGGTGGCCCTCCCTAGGTTCTAGAGGCCCAATCATAAAGCATGCTGAGGTCCTCCACCGGGGAACTAAATGAACAAACTACAACTTTCTGAAGCTGAGAAACCCAACTACCCGTGGCTTTGGATGGGACTACAATAACCGGAACATCCAATGGGGCATGGCTCCCTGGATTCACAGGGTAAGCTTCAGCCTTTGGACCAGGTCCAAAAGACACTTCCTTTCAGCTACTAGAAGGCTCCACTCCCCTAGTGACGCTAGGTGCTTTATTACCGAGAGCCTTATTCGAAGGACCATGGTAAGCTCTGGATCCATGACTAGAACTAGAGTTCCATGAGCCATTCAAACCACTGACCTTCCTTTGGGATGCTTCACGAACAACCTTTAGAATTCAAACCAAATCTCCCTATGGCAGAAAGCAGGTCAAGCGCAGAAAGAAAGGATGAAAAAGAAAGGGGTCTTAGCGAAAGAGAGACAACACAGGCCATGTTTGACCCTATCAAGAGCGTGCCCTTAGACACCCAGAAAGGGATATTGGCTTAGACACGCTCCCATCCCAAGCTCATAAAATTGAGAAAAAATGCAAGAATAATTCTCCTTTTCTTGGGATATATGGTGATCTACATATTTCTCGACTCCAATCACCATTTAGAGTAAAGTTGGGGCAACTCCTCACTGGTATCATATAAGCCACTAGTCTAAGAGGGCTTATCACATACAAGCCCTAAGAACTCTGACAACTATATGTATCTTCTTTTAATAGAAATCGTTGCTTTCCTTGTTGATGTTTTCTCTGGTATTTGGAGTTTTTTTTATATATCTTGGTATATATCTTAGTAAAATTGAGAAAAATGCATATTTACACAGTGGCATGAGAAATGCAAACAATGTCAAATGTGAGGAAACAATAAAAGGTAATGTTTTAAAAGTAACTAACTAGAGAACAATATTTACTTGATAGCTAGTGTATATATGCTATAGAGGGAGTGGGCCACAAGTTGCAGTCACTTAGTAATATCCTAACCTTCAATCCCAACCTTCAAGCATGTTCTTAATCCCACCAAATAAAAATAAATGTCCAATTATGAATTTTTTTTTTTCTAATTAATGAATTTGATCAAAATACATATGAGAAATTCACTATTTAACATTTTTAAGGACCCGGTTTCTATGTGGCCAGCCCGCTTATGTAGAAATGCGG
>NW_006499858.1:86348-131349 GCF_000471905.2 Amborella trichopoda | reverse complement strand
AAGAGATGTATATATGTTTAGACCTTTATGTTAATATTAGTTATGAACAGAGTTTATATAATAATCCTAAAATTTCAAAAAAATAAAATAAAAGGAGGTTTTTATTTTGATTCAATGCATGGTAGATACCTAAAATTTCTTTGTTTTGACTGTCACATCTCAGGAATATCAGTATTGTAAATTCTTGGGGTGAGACAATTATACTCCCTTAGGAGAATACTGCCTATTTACTCTTACTCCCTCAGGTAAAATCCCACCTAGGATCAATTTTAGGACTCCAAAATTTGGAAATATATAAGGTCTTAAGATTTAATATAAGCCGTCCAATTTTTATAGGGTGTGATCGACGTTTTAGAAAACTCAAATTTCAATCTTTTTCTTTTGAGAATAATTTCTTAGGTAGTTCCCCAAATTTCAAATAGAAATAATTCAGGTTTTCAAACTGAGGGAGTAAATGTAAACAAGGATCCCAAGAGAGTATAGTATACGGGCCCTAAGTTATAACAAATTTACTAGGGTTAAAAGAAGGAAAAAGTTTATATAATGCAAAATAAAGATGCAACTCAATAATCCATCGGAAAAGGTTGTTTTAATATTGAAAAACCTCCTAATTGATCATCACAACATCAAAATGTATGAATATGTAAAAAAATAAATAAAAAGATTTTGAGTCTCAAAAATAGTGCATCTTGCAACAAATTATCTAGACCGTCCATTTTCAAGATTTTCGTATGTTTAAGATCTACTTGACTGGTTAGAGCTTAAAATTTTATAATTAGATATGAAAATAGATTTTCAGATAGTCCTAAGAATTTTTTACACCAAAATTACGTGTTATGATAAAATTTGGAAGTGCACTTTAATTGGGTTGTTTAAGGTTGCAACCTGATACAAACGACACCCTTAAAAGAATTTATAAAGACTAAGTGTTGGACTAAGTGTTTGGTAGCCAACAAAGTCTTTTCACTCAACAAAAATATTCATTTATTTCTACTGTTGTTTTCACAATGATTTTATCAAACAGCCAAGGAATCCACAAATAACAACAAAGACTTAGGAACAATTGAGCAATTTGGGAATATTATGAAAAAACACTATCCATTGTTTTCATCAAAATGCCAAGCAATCAACAAATAACAGCAACAAATTATACTGATGAAAACTAAGGTATTCATGTGGGGATGAATTTCTCCTTGTTGTAGGGAGGCAAAAAACGTGCATACATAAAACCAAATACCACGCCAATGATAAATATCCATAAGTATGCCTTCCTGTCTCCCCCACTGTAAAAAAACCCCAATTTTTCAGAAACTCCCCTGCAATCTCTCATGGTCAACTCCCTCGCCCCTTCTCCCCTGAAACCTGCGAATTCTCCGATGACGAAGTTATTGTTTTGGCAAGAGTGGGTACACGAACATGGCGATGCACTGGAGGCCGAGTTCCGGTCGTCGTCCCGGTCGTCGTCATCGGGGACAGGTGTCAAATTCATGGCGTTGTGGAGGGCAACCTCTAGTCTGGAGAGTTTGGTGTTCATTCTCTGCAATTGTAAGGAAACTGGATGAAAAGGGAATTCATGTAGTTGTTGGTCTTCATGTGTATTCTCCATCTCTAGGTACCAAACAGACTCTTGTTCTTTTCTGAAATGTTGATTACTAAATTCTTCTCTCTCCACAATGTTTAAATCTCTCTCTCTGCGAATATCTATAGAGAGACAGAGAGAGTCAGTTATCGAAAATTTGAAATTAAGGGTCGTGTCTTTTAATGAAAAACTAAAGGGTGCGGTTTGTATAGAGCCGAGGCTTTAAACAATCAAAGTAGAGACGCACCTTCAAATAATGTCGAGAAATGTGGTTTCAATACTGGAAATCTTCGTGAAAGCCTTAAATTATATTTTCATCTCTAATTATAAAATTTAACACTGCAAAAATAGTGTAGATCGAGCATATCTATGAAAACTTGAAAATCTTAAAAATTGACAGTTCAAAAATGCATTACAAGAACTATTTTCAAAACTTGAAATCCATTTTTTCTCGTCCCATGCATCTTGATGTGGAGATGATCAATTTGAGGATATTTGGGTATCAAAACAACATCTCGTGCGCTCTAATTTGACTTTTTATCGCCTTGGATCTAAAAAAAACTTTTTCCAAAACTAAAAGTATATACTTTAATTATTCTAGAAAAGTCTTATCTTTTCACTAAATCTGGCCAAGTGCCATATCTGTACGTTCTCTCAATAAACCGTAAATTTTCTCTTCAACTAATTTTGGATTATCAAGACAATGTTGGTCAATTAGTTCGAAAATTTCTCCCCAGAGTTTCAGAGTCTGAACTCGTACGAATTACACCCAACAGAGAGGCCAAAAGTGGGGCGTGTTATTTCAATTGAAATACAAACCTTAATTTGAAAAGCAAACCCAAGGATTTTCTGCAATTTACGTCCAAATCAAACGATTTTGGAGTTTATATGAAACAATCTCTCTGCAACTGTATTTCTCTGTAACTTTTCTTTACCCCACATCTCACTGCTATTCTGCTTAGCGTTTATCTAGAGTTCAGCCATATTTTCTCATTTGTATTAGTGAAACCACACGCGGCTGTTGATTTATTCTATACTAGTGGATTGGAATCTAGAAATGAAATAAGCGATTACATAAATTTATGTAAATAATTTCATAAATATGCCATCGAATATTACATTATGATTTTTCAATAGTTAAATAATTAAATAACTTTTTTTGGATAAGGCAGCAGGTGGGAAGGCCCGACCTGATTTTTTATTAATAGAAAATGAATAACAGGTTATTATACAACCCTATAATAGTTGCTAGGGTATTAGCTACCATATTTGCATCGTGAAAAACATGAGCTATAGATCACTTGTGAGGTAATAATCTTGCACGAAAATTGTCAATTATCGTCTGTAATCTCCGAGGGGCATCACATTGATTTTTAATGGCATCTACCAATAGAGATGAGTCACTCCCTATTTGTATCGGGAAGCAACCCTTTTGAATAGCTAAAAAAATGCCTTCTAGAGCTTCTGTAAAATTATTAGAGGTAAAATTAAAGTGTTTAGTAAACACCGCCACAAATCCACCGTTGCAGTTTCTTATGACCCACCACCACTTGCCAAACAAATAATTACATGATTTGCTAATGGGAAAGTGCATTACGTGTAAAACATAATCATAATATTTATGTAGGACAATGATCTAATGCAACGGTGGTATATGTATGACCCAAATTTTACACACACACTCTCTTCATCTCAATAATCAATCCAAAAAAAAAGTTCAGTTTGCAATATCCCCTCCAACAACAAATCTACCAATTAATTTGGTGAATATCTAGATCTTAGCCTTTACAAACTTAAAATCATTTTTTTTTTTTTTTTACCATTGTTGATCTAATGATAATAAAGTCACCTAAAAAATTTGGAAAAGACAAAATCCTTCTAAGGACTAGATCTAAGCATCTTATTAAAATGGACGGCCTGTGTTAATTGGGCTAAACAAATACTTTTTAAGTTGCTTTTTCAAATTTTTTATTTTTATTTTTATTGTTCAATAGAATGAAAAAAGTGTATATTTTAAAATTTGGATCAAACAAATAGCCCTAACATTGGTTTTTAATATTGTTGTATTATATTACTATACAACTACTGCATGAAATCACTGCCCATTTACGTATGATTCTAATTATATTTACATAATTATTTTAATATTTATTATAATATAATGATCACATTGTTAATGTTGATTCTAATGTTACTACAATAAACAAATAACTATAATAATTTAAATTATTATCTTATAATTAAATTAGTTGTATATAAATTTGTATTATTATCTTATAGTTAAATTAATTATATATAAATTTATATAATTGTATTTTTATTAAAATACAATTATAATAAAAATATTAATAAAACTGTAATAAAAATAAATACGTAATGAAATATTTATAATTGGAAACATATAAATATAATATTCATGAAAATATCATAATTATTTTGTTATTATTTTATTAGTAATATGTTATAAGTTATAACTACTAAAGACATCTTTAGGTTAAATTGGTTTATTAATTATTTTTATTTTTAATTAAAAATTTTAACATATAACTAAATGTAAATATAGTTTTAAAGAATTTTATTTTTTAAAAGTATGGTCATAAAAAATAAAGTTTAAATGATATCATGCATTTGGCAGTTTAGTTGGTCAATTATCTCTTTAAAAAGTCCCCATAATTTCCCGTCCGTAACTAAGTGGTTTCTACAGTACAAAGGGTATCTTCGCAATTAGGATTCCATTAAAAAAATTAAGCAAAATGATAAAAAAAGAAACGAAAAAGCAATGCTATAATTTTTTTGTGAGATTCAATTGTGATTTTGGCGTGATCTTTTATTTATTTTTATTATTTTTTGTGGTAAATCCAAAATAGAAATAACCAAAAATATTTTAAAAACATATGAGAAATCAAAATTCAATTTTCCAAAAAAATGATTCTTTATTTGGAATCATATGCTTTTAATATTATATGATTTGGAATGACATACTTTTGTTGTGATATTTTTTTTTTTTCACTTTTTTCTATAAGCCTTTCAAGTATTTTTTATATAACTTCCACCTAATTTGTGATGGTGAATAGATTGAGAATATGATATTTGTTGTTGTTTTTAAAATTTTCAAATATTAATGAATCACTCAAATTTAAAATATTATAATATTAACTAATATTATATATTAAAAAAAACCACTTAAAAGCAATATGCCTCTTTATCCTGTTTCAATGTCCTACGATATTTAATTTTTTTTTATAATTTTTGTTTGGTAAATCCAAAAAAGAAATAACCAAAAAGATTCTAAAAGCATATAAGAAATCAAATTCAATTTCTGAAAAAAAATGATTTGTTATTTGGAATCACATGTTTTTTGTATTACATTTTTTAGAATAACATATTGTTGTTATGAAAATGTTTTTTTTTTCTATAAGCTTTTTAAGTATTTTTTTATATAACTTCCGCTGCTTTGTGATGCAAACATTCCAAAACTAGAAGTTGAAAATAAGTTTATGATTGGAATGGAGGATAAAATATATTAGGACATTGGAAGAGACTAAAGAGATATATTGCTTTTAATTAGTTTTTTATTTTATATAATATTAATTAATATTATAATATTTTAAAATTGAGTGATTCATTAATAGTTAAAAACTAAAAAAACAAATATCATATTGTCAATTTAAAAGTAGCCACATCTAATAATTTTAATTTAGATAATTACAAAATACTAAAAATTTTTACGGGTTTGAATTAACTTTTTAATTTTAATTTAGACAATTACACCATACTTAAAAATTAAAAGGTTTGTATTGATTTTTTTAAAAAAATTATTTATTTATTTGTAATTTTGAGTAATATTTCAATAAAATTCAGATAAACTAGTATTTAGGTGGTTTACAACAGTTTTAAGATGGAGTAATTTTTTTTTTCAAAATCAATCTTTACCATTCAATTGTGTCTTCACCATTGCAATTCTATTAAAAAATTCAACCAATTAATCTTCACCATTGGAATTCCATTAAAAAATTCAGAGATTGGAATTTTTTAATAGCCACTCATACATCCGAAATTTCATTAAACAATTCAAGAACAAAAAAACCACACATGCAGTTTATTGAAAACCTTTTTGTGCGAAAAATAAAGAAATGATCTTTTCCAATATTATGAAAAATTCTGTGAGCGGATATTTGCAGAATGCATGAGAGATAAACTTACAAACTATTCCTAATTACAATTTGCTTTTGATAAACTTATAAACTATTCTGAATTACAGTTTGCTTTTCATTCTATTGAAACTAAAATTTAAACAATATATTTTGCATATGTATTTTCATGATGAACACATATTTACCCGGCTAAATTCTGTAGATGTATAAACTACAAAATTGGATTTGTATAAACTATAAAATTGGATTGAACAAATAAAGCATCACACAATTTACAGAGGCACAAAAAAACCATAATAATTAGGAAATTTAAAAAGAGCATAATGCATACAGATAAAGGAGGAGGGATGAAGGCTTACTTTTTTTATTATTTCACTATCTATGTGTTGTCTATAGTTTCAATCATCTTCAACGATCTGGAGGCTGAGAACGATAATGTCTTATCTTTAATGATTTCGAGGCCATCTTCAGCCATCTCGAAGTTTTCAGTTAGAGAGTACAATAACGTCTAGTTAGGGAACGATATGGTCTTGTTAGGGTTCCAGTGAGAGAATGTGAGTATGACATGAGAGTACTCTCTTTGTTTATTGATTCATTAAACTCTGATATGTTTGCTTTCAAAAGATTGATGGTAGCTCGTTTTGTTTATTGGTTCATTAAACTCTGATATGTTTTCTCTCAAAAGATTGATGGTAACTCGTTTTTCTTGGCTCCAATTCTATTAAATGGTTTTTCCAACACTACTTGTTTTCTTGGCTCCAATTCTATTAAATGGTTTTTCCACCACTTCTCTTTCGCTTCCCGAATGTACCGCATTGATTAGGGGAGTTTAAATGTAAAAATATTAAAGATTTAAAAATATATCGCGAGCTATTAGGGAGTTTAAATGTAAAAGTATTAAAATTTAGAATTAGAAAGATAACGATTTTGTTGACACCTAAATGTTACAATTTGATATTTATGAGGAATTGAAGATAATATGAGGAATTAAAGATAAGCGCCTGGTCGACTTCAATATCGAATTTCTCTTTGCTCTCTCAACAAATGCGATGATGACAATTTATAATAAAAGGTTATTATAATATATTATATAAGGAAAAAGTTTATATAAAATTGCAATATCTCAAAAATCATCGGACTTTTTCTTTTTATGATTCCTCTACAACATAAAACTTATAAATTTTCCCTTATCCAACCGTCCAATCTGAATGTAGGGCTGAGATTGCCCCAATCACAATGTCACGTCTCTACACTATTTTATTTTTAATAATTTTTCTATAAACTATTTTGACACCAAATTTTATATGTCCAATCTTCTATTAAACTCGCACTAGCGAAAAAATATAAAAACAATATTTTCAATAAAATAAAATGACCAAAATACCCCTGAAAATTTAAGGGGTATTTTGGTCATTATATTTTATCAAAAAATTATTTTTAATATTTTTTTTATAGGTGTGCCCCAATGAAAAGATAGTACGTACCAAATTTCATATTCCTACAATTTGTATAAAAAAAAAGAAAAAAACTAAAAATAAAATACTTTGAGACATCGGATCTAAGATCAAACGGTGAGTGGCTCTCTTGATCAAAATTGGATGGCTCTTTTATGTTGTAGGGAAAATATAAAAACCTTTCCCAAAAGAAAATCGAAGAGAATCAGAAGTAGAGAGAATGAGGAAAGAGAGAAATATTATATAATAGACATGTACCTTGGTAGTTATGGGAGGTTTGGTTCGAATTTTGTAAGAGGTTTGAATTTTACAAATAATATGCACTTTTCATTTTTTTTTTGGCAGTTTGGATTTAAAAAATCACAAATTTTCACCATCTCTCTATATCATAATATCTCTCAATAGTTATAGTAGTTACCCCTGCGTTTTTGGTAAAGAGATTCAACGGTTATTTTTTTTTTTGGCAGTTTGAATTTAAAAGACTCATACCTTTTCACTACGTCTCTCACGTTTCTCTTTATATCATAATATCTATCGGGAAAGGTTTCTATACTTCCCCTACAATATAGAAGTTCTACCTCCCCTACCATCCAGCTGTCCAATTTTGATCAAAAGAGCCACTTACCGTTTGATCTTAGATCCGACGTCTCAAAGTATTTTATTTTTAGTTTTTTTATATAAATTGTATGAAAATGAAATTTGGAACTCGCCATCTTCTCATTGGGGCGCACCTATAAAAAATATTTAAAATAATTTTTCGATAAAATATAATGACCAAAATATCCTTTGAAACTTTCAAGGGTATTTTGATCATTTTATGTTATTGAAAATAATTTTTTTTTTTTTTGCTAGTGTGAGTTTAATAGAGGAATGGATGTCTAAAATTTGGTATCAAAATAGTTTATAGAAAAAAATTAAAAATAAGATAGTGTAGAGACATGTTATTGTGATTGGGGCAATATTAGCCCTCCATTCAGAATAGAGGGTTGGATAAGGGGGAAGATAGAACTTCTATGATGTCGGAGAAGCATAGAAAGCTTGTCCATATCTGTCAACCGTCATAGTAGTTATCCCTTCTCTCACGTATCTCTATTTTATAATATCTCTCAATGGTCATAGTATTTATCTCTTCGTTTTTGGTGGAGAGATTCAACGGTCAAAGCAGTACACATATCAACCACTTAGCCTTCCTTAACCTTTTCTTAATAATGCAGTAGTTAGATATGAATGAGAGAATTTATTCTGAATAGTATTGCTAGACAAGTGACATTCTCTATCTGTTTGATCCCTCTTTTTTCCGAACATTTGTGGCCAAACAGTTTCCAAAATCAATAAATGATTTTTAGCCTCCTGTCAATCTTTTCTTCTAGACAATATCCATGAGGAAATGGTGACTACTTGTGCATGTTTTTCTTTTTATTGGATTCTTTTTTTTTATCCAAAAGTTACTTTCGGAAGCCCCCATAATAAGAATTGTAAAAAATTGTTAAAATAATTAAAACTAAATAAAGGATTGTATACAATGAAACCATTTACTTTTGGTACAACATGGTCATAATTACTTATAACCATTCGATGTGAAATTTCAATAGTTTAAGTGCGTCACAAAGTTCGAAAAAAATCATTTTAAACTTTGAGTTTGGTCAATGGAATAATGCAGCTAACCAATTTCATACCCAATGGTCAAGATTGATTGTGACCACCTTGTACCAAAGGTAAATTGTCTCATTATATACTTTTCTATAAAAATATTAAATAAGTCTAAATAAGCTATCTGTATAAAAAGACTTCATTGAGACCTCAACCGACAAAGAGAGCCCCAAATGATTGTATCACTTATACTCGGATTATAGAAAAAGGAAAGCAGAAAACCAAAAAAACTCTCATACTCGTTTCTAACTATCTCATCCTATCTATGCTGCTTCAAAATGATGTTTCCAGTGGCGTTCATCCCTAGTTAGGAGGCTACTTCGGTGGAAATTATATTTGGGAAAGAAACATTTTGAAATAATCATGGAAACTACACTTGAAGAGAAACATTCTCCTACCATTTAGGAGACCTAAACTCATTTCACTTCGATCTTTACCTGCATCCGGCTATATTGGACAAACAAAATTTGTAGTGGCCAATCCCACACCATATACAAACCATTTGGTCTAGAAGATCTTTTATTAGAATTGTATCCCTCTCAGTATCATATTTTTCTGCCAAAGCTTGCTTACATATGTGAGACTAATCTGTGCTCCACTACTTTGTAAGTAATGCCTTATTCATGGGTTTAAGATTCTATGTACCAACTCCACCAGGTTTCTTAGGGTTACAAACCGAATCCCATCTCACAAGGTTAAACTTCTTTTTTCACCCATCCCACTCCATAGAATATTTCTCACTCATGCTTTCCAATCTTTTGACTATGGATTGGCAAGTTTGATAGGGTGAATTCTATCAAGGTGAGCATGCCCCTATTGATAAATGTCTTGTCTATTAGAGTTTGTGACAGGCAAAACCATTGCCCCATAAAAATCCTATTTAAGTAAGGTTAAAATTGGGTGGAAAAATAGAAATCTAACTAAATTAGGAGTCTTGATTATAGCTTCTATGATTTGTGATTAAAGTGACATACAAGAAATTTTTCAATTGGTATATGATTCTTAATTTTATATATATGGAATGAGATAAAATGCATATGTATGCTCTATTTGGGATCACCATGTGGGGAAGATGGCTTCATCTAGCCTACATAGAGATGTATTGCCTTCATAAAAGAAGAAATGTGCCTCTTAGAGATTGAGATAGAGAAGCAGTTCTGATTGAGATTTTGGGAGACATTACATTTTAATGAAATATTGCTCTCAAGGTTCTCTTACCTTTTAATGAGACGTCTCATTTCTCTCAAAGTTTTCTTACCTTTTAATGAGACATCGCAGTTGCTCTCAAGATTCTCTTCTTCGATAGCGGTATTAGTTGTAGAATAGAAAGTGGAGACCAATAGGTCAAGAGAGTTGGTTTAGAAGCATGGCTTTAGTTGTAGAATAGAAATTGGAGACCAATGGGTCAAGAGAATTGGTTTAGAAGCATTGCTCCCCAGGGTTAGAGAGGTAAGTATGTTGGTATAACTCTCATTATTGCCATAACTTTGTATTCCAAACTTTGTGGTATAACTGTCATTAGTAAGATTTCATACGTTGCGACGTTATAACCGTAGACATTGTGACACCCGTAGATGTAGCCCCATAAATCTTTTTGTGACACCCGTAGATGTAGCCCATAAATCATTCTGTGACACCCGTAGAGATAGCGCCTTATGGTAAAACCATATAAATCTTTGAGTTCCCATGGATGTGATGTGTGTTTTTAAACTTTATTTCTCATATTCTGTTATGTTTTACACTCATGTACTTTATTTCTATTACGTTTTACACTCATCTACTTTATTTCTAGCTAGTTAGGTACATGATTGTTTTGTTTATGCATATAAAAAGGTCCTTATTCCAGGACAATCGACCACGAGTGAAGCCTTTTGTGAAACTTCTAGACCATATGGGTCCACATATTTGTTTAGTTTCACTTTTAGCAGAGGAAGACTTCAAAATAGTCATAAATTTTTTATTTATTAAGGATTAACATCGCATAAGTAATTACTGCCTAGAAATGAGCCCCTCTCATGGCCCTATAACTTTTTTAAATGTTTGGAAAAAATCCCAAATGACATCTGTAATTCCAAATGAATTTGGGCTAAACTTCCAAACGACGATAGAATAGAAGAAACATGGGGATTGCCAAAGCATATTTAGAGAGAAAAATATCAACATATTTAGTAAGTCTAACATCCCATCAACTATTGAGAGAGAAAATAGGGATCTTCCTCCATGCCATCTCTTTGCCACCGTCTAAGAACAAAACCTCATTCACAAACCCTTCACGAGCCCTTACCACTCCACCCTCAGGCAAAAAACCAGGCCCCAGAAATGTCGGCCACTTGCGAACCCCCGTGAACCCCTCTGCCTACGCACCCTAACCTACACCACCAACCCTCCATCCGTCATATCTCTTCCCCCACCCGCACCATCTGTGCTTGTGGCCACCCCAGCCCCATGCCGCCAGGCATTGCCCCAAGCCCCTGCCACTCGGCTCGATTTCTAACCTCGTCAGCATCACCGACTGCTCTCCAAGAGCGGCCACGACCAACTTCTCGGTGTGCTGTGGCTCAAAATATTTGATCAGGGCTGAGCACCAGTTGTTGGATCGTAGACCTCGGCTGAGCACTTGGCATCACCCCACCTACTGCATGCAACATAGATTCACCCCTCGCACTCGATCGCAACTCTTAGCACCCTGATATGGTGCATGTCAGGGATGCACTCCCATATCTTGGCATGTAGGTCATAGCGCCAAGTAGCTCGGAGGGGCTAGCTCCATAGGTCACTTGCCGCATAAAGGTGGTGTCCAATCAGTGTGACAGTGGTGGTGACCAGCGACAAGGGCAATGGCATGGGGAGGGGTTCCCAGGCTTCGACATTGGGAGAGTAGCGTCACAAGGATGAGCAATGCACGGATTTTTCCTTGATCGTGGCTAAGAATTGGGATGGCGAGAAGGGGGAGACACAAAAGATGTCGCATGTGCTGGGAACGACAACTAAGTGCCGTGTGCATTGTGGAACAGGAGAAGCGACAATGGCTCAAAACTAGTACAATGAAATCGGGAGCGTGCACCACTGCCATGGCATGGTTGTGGTTGGGCTTTGGCCATCTCAGTCGTCTTGTTGCTGTGGGGGTTTTTATAGGAGTGAAATTTCTTCAAAGAGGCATGATTTGCTAATAGGGAAGATGGAGGTGTGGCTTTTGGCTTTCCGTGAGTGCTTATCTTGGTTGGGTAGGACAAGGTTGGGGTTTTCACCCAATTAGAGCATCTTTCTTTTGATCTGAGGCAAGTTAAGTTGTCGTTGATATGGAATGGGGTTCTATTTTTATGGATGCTTTGGGCCGAAGCAATGATACTTTATTTTAATTCGATATTAAGGATGTGGAAATTGCCATTGGCTTGGTCTCATTTCTGCATTATTTGAGGAGCGAATTTTGAAAAAGAAAAAGGATTTTCATTCGTCAATGGATAAGTATATATATATATATTTTAAAATCAATAACATTTTATTCCATCCAAAGAACCACAAATACATCAACATAAGAGCCCCATGGCCACAATCGCAAGAAATAAATACAAAACCAGAAACCAAAAATTCACTCATAGGTAGAAACTTATTTACTAGAATTTACAATTGTAAGATTACTACCATCAACTCCTAACTTTGCTAAACCAACTACCTCCATATTGCTTTCTCGATATACATGGTTAAACTTACATTCCATCTCAATACAGCAGTCAATAACTTCACATATTAAACTATGAAATCTCCATAGGTATGCAACTTTCTTCTTTATCCACTTAATAATGTTCATAGAATCCCCTTCCACTAAAATTGGTTTTTGAAATCATTTCACCAGTTTAATCCCTTGAAGAACAGCTTGAAGCTCAGCTTCATTTGCAGTCACCACCCCTACTGGCCCATAATATTTCAAAAGAACATTACCTTCACTATCCATTGTAAGTCCTCCTACCTCTGCTGGCTCAGGGTTTTCCATACAACTCGCATCGAAGTTTAACTTCACCCAAACGTGATTTGGGCATTTCCATAGTCCATCTCTAACCTTTTTTCATAGATTTCTCTTATCAGCATATTATGATTATACATCATATCCACTTTGGAAACACTCCGCCAATCTTTGTTAAAGTGCTAGATATTCCACAACCAAGACTCGAATTTTTTCATTAAGTTCAATCACATATATGGCCTTGTTGTCGAAGCATCGCCTATTCCATTCTTTTCATAATTCCCAAACCACCATTGCCTTAACTGTTTTCCATATGTTCCTTGCCTTCTTACCGATTCCTGATACCATCCGATCACCAAAAGGTCATCAATTTGCACAGGGGTGTTATTGTTAAAATCTGACCAATCTAACACCCAAGACCAAACTGACATTCTAAAGGAGCAGTTTAAAAACAAATGATCTACTGACTCCACTTCTTGCTTTCACAGCATACATACATTCACTATAATCTTTCCTCTTTTCCTTAACATATCAATTGTTAAAAGTCTACGCAACTTCAGCAACCACAAAAAAGGTCTAATTGGTACAGGCCACTTCCATAGTTTTCATGCACTTATGTTTGCTCATTTACTATGATCATTGAACAACAATTTATAGACTGAGCTTATTATAATGACCCATTTTTGCTTAGTTCCCATATAATTGCATCATTCTCATCAGGGCAATAAGATAACTGTTGCAATAATAGTAAGCATTGGATATATTATTCAATAACAATATTATTAACCCTCCTATAAGAGCAAGTAACATCTCATCTTGTATTGAAACCTTGACCCTCTACCATCTCACTAACCATCTTGCTTTTGGAATTGACTTTGGCAAATAAATTAGGAAACTGAGTTTTTAACACACCGTTCCCAATCCATTTTTGGAGCCAAAATCTAACATTATCGCCCTTACCCACTACCATTCTTGAATTACTCAAAAAGAATTTTCTGTGGGCCAAAATCGCCTTCCATATATATATGGTTTACCCCTTTTATTTGACCCTTTGCACAAACCCATGCTCCACATCTTCTCCATATTTTTCCCCAAGAATATGCCTCCAAAGCTTATCCTTTTCCGTAGCACATCTCCACCATCATTTAGTTAATAATGCATTGTTCATAATCTTCAAACTTTTAATCCCCATGCCTCTATCACCAACTAGGATACACACTCTAACCCATTTAACTAGATTATATTTATTCTTATCATCAGTTCCTTCCCCCGTAGAAATTTCCTCATAATACAGTCCATCTTTTGTACAATCTTACTAGGCATCTTGAATAAAAACGTAATAGATAGGTAAGGTGGATGATCCAACTTTAATGAATGTAATAGGACCCCCAAAGATGGTAACTTGAACTTTCATGAATCTAGTTTATATTGCATACGTTGAATCAAAAAGTCCCATAAAGAGAGAAGTCTAGAGTTATCAGATAGAGGCAAACCAAGGTATTTAATTAAAAAATAATCAGTCCCACAGTTCAACATTTCAACAAACTCTTTGACCTTATTTTCTTCACAAGCTACCCATATTATATGTGTTTTTTGTAAACTCACTTTCTGCCATGTTACCACTTCAAACACTCTAAGAAATCTCATTAGTGTTTGTAATTCCACCTCACTTGCATTACAAAAGACCAAAGTGTCATCTGCATATTACAAATGTGACACCATGGTCCCATTATTTTTAACTTGGAATCCATTCAGCACTCCATTATTGTGAATAGAAAGGAGGATAGCGGGTCACCTTGGCGAATTCCCTTAGATGCTTTAGTAAAAACCTTTGGGCTTTGATAAGGATTGAAAAATGTGTTGACTCCAAACAACCTTTGATCTACATTAATCATCTTTCACCAAATCCCACAGCTCTTATGGTTTGCAATAAGATCTTCAATTCAACCTTACAATAAGCTTTCTCAAGGTTAAGTTTGTAGACATTCCCTCAACCTTATCATAAGCTTTCTCAAGGTCAATTTTGTAGACAATCCATGCCTGTTTTCTAGCTATTAGAGAACTAATGACCTCTTGTACAAACACAATACTATATGTTATCTGCCTATGTTGGATGAAAGTTGATTGGGGGCCTTTGATAACAGAACAATTTTTTAGCCTTCTTGCCAAACATTTTGCAAGAATTTTGTAAAGACTAGACAATAAGCTAATTGGTCTAATATCATTTAAGCTCTCAATCATACCTTTTTTAGGAATAAGGGCATTGAAAGTGTAATTTAGACTAACATTCACAACACCCCTTTGATAGAATTCTATCATCACATCAATAACTTCACTATTGACCAGATCGTAATATTGTTGAAAAAAGGAAAACCATAAGGACCTGATGCTCGACACCGAGCCAAACTTAAAGACAACTTCTTTCATCTCAATTTCTGAGAACGGCCTTTCATTCAAGGAGCTTTTATCAGATGGATGCTTATGAAGAAATCTAGATGAAAAAGCCCCCTGAAAATGTCGAAGATTGCAAATTCCAACCATTCCTCATCCCCATCAAGAACCCCATCTATTTTCAGGTCTTGAAGATTATTTACACATTTCTTAGTATTTGCAGTTATATGAAAAAATCTTCTATTCAATTCTCCTTCTTTGAGTCATCTAACTCGAGATCTTTGTTTCCAATAAATTTCATCCGCCTTAAGCCATTTATGTAGCTGTTTATTAAGATTATTCCTAGTGATCCTATCATTCAGTTCAATTGTTTATGTTTCCCATTCTTTCAGGTCCAGTTCCTGAAATTTAATCATAGTCTCCTCTATCTTCATCTTTTAAATAATCACATTCCTTTTTCTCCATTCCACTCATTCTTGTTTCACACCTTGGACTTTTTTGGAGGCCACATAACCAGACCAACCTTGAATTTTATTTCTTCTCCAGGCATTAATAATCAGGTCATTCATAGCTTTGTCCTTTGTACATGCCACTTTAAATTTAAAATAACCACGGCCACCTTTTCTAGATTCACTTTCCCATAACAGCGGTATATGGTCAGAGGAACATTGAAGAAGGGAACGAGTTGACCTGTGAGGAAATAAGTCAGTCCACCCAGGATTGACTAAGAAGTGATCCAATTGTGTCATGATAGGGTTAACAAGATAATTATTTGACCATTAAACCTAACCTCGCTTGTTGGTATATCCAATAATTCAAAACTAAAAATAAAATTCGAGAAGGCCCTCATACAGGAAGTAATATGATGAGAAACACTGGATTCTGTAAGTCATCTAATGACATTAAAATCCACCCAATGAACCAACGCAAGGAAAACAAATTCCCCACCCGAGAAAACTCACACCACAAGATTGGCTTGAAATTAGGAGAATTTGGACCATACACATTGGAAATCGCAAAACGAATACCAACAGAATTAAGCAAAAAAGTACAAGAGATTGACCATTAATCTATACAAACCCAGTCACAAGTTAAAACAATGGGGTACCAAATTGTCCAAATACCCCCTGAAAAACTACCAAAAATTTACAACAAAAAAGAGCAGGTTTATTTGCCCATACAGCTTTAACATCATACAGCTTTAACATCAAAAAAACTTGGGCTAGAGATCTTTGATTCTTGAAGTAAAACCAAATCAAGGCTCTCTTTCTTAATTAAAGAAGCTCTGATTTTCTTTTAAAACCACAAAAACCCTTGGTGTTTCATGACAATATTGTAATCATTGAGAAATACAGGAGGATCCATGCCTGGTAGCATACCTGCTAGCAAACATGGTTTTAACACTTGATTCTTCTATCTTCTAAGCATTTCCTTTTCCTACAACTTTTTTGGCAACCATTCCCTCTTTTCCCCTATTTTGATTATACGATTATTGGCTTTTTTCTTCTTTGCGGGGCTCTTCAACGCCTGAATAACATCAATTATCATATCCATGGAGTCATTTGCTTGGATATGCATAACATCTAGCATTTGATGAATCTAAGCTCGTTCTTCTTGCTTTGCAACTTCCTCGGCTGGAATAACACTTAATGATCAAGCATCTATCACAATTTCTTCATTTGACTATTGTTGTGTATTAGAGGACTCCCCAATTTCTTATACCTTCAGAGGGTATATATTTCCTTCATCCGCTATTGGTAATTCTTTCTCCTCCACATCAATTTGATCTTGAGGCCAATCACTGCCATCAAGGGCCTTTAGGGGCCTGGGTTTGAAACAAACCACTGCCTTCCTATATGGTAGTAGATGTCTCATATTTTCAATACCTTTTGCAATTATTACCCTCACAATCTGTTGGACTGATTTGTCTTCTTTAGTCTTCCATAGCCACACCCATTCACATCCCACATCTTTTCACTCCACAAAAACAACTGTCTTTCCCTCTTTGTATCCATCGTCGTTACCTCCCCCATGCTTAATGCTAACTCCTTCCCGATGTCCACTTGTTCTGTACCCCGTAAAACATGGGATTTTGAAATCCCTTCTGACGAGACTTGTTTATTTGAACTCACACAATTACCAATTTGCCTGTTAGAGATGCTACGTGTCATCCAAAACAACCGCCTAAATCTCTTCATGCCTACCTTTTCCATTCTGCCCATCATTACCCCCAATCTTTTTAGATCCCAAATTGAAATCCTGACCCATAATCGCCTTGTTCAAATTACGATACTGCTCATCTATGTTTTAGAACCATCACTCTTAGAAGCATCCTCACCATACTTTTTATCCCTATGCGGATTTCTTAAAATTTCATACTTATTATGATAGTTATCATTTGATTTCCCAGTTTGCCCCTTAACTTGCTATAGCATTTTGCTGCCCTTTCCATCTTTTTGAAACTTCCATCTCTTCCACCCCCATGCATCCTTCTATTTTGACCACATATTCTTACGATTTTCCCCTTCCAGAAGATATTTTTTGGTTTCTAATGGCTTCGAGTCATTTCCACCATTACAGAACACTGCATCGTTCTTCTTGTTATGAACAACCTCTCGCCATCCCCCCTCAATTATAATTGGATTAGTATGAATAGGTTTTATAATATCAAATCTGATTTTCTTACACTAATTCAATTGATCCTCATGTATTATCTTGAGCAAAAATTCAAATCCTTCCACTTTAAGACCAATATTTTCAAGGATGTTCATCCCCTTAATTTTCTCAACTTTCAATCTCAGAAAACCAATAAATTACCAATAATCGATTTTCAGTCTACTTCCACAAATTTACCACATAGATTTGCATCTTGTTTGAACACCTCAAATTCCATACATGAATTGGAATCCCATCCACCGTGTTCCAACATCTTTCAGGCATAATTTTTAGAAATTTAAAGATGCAGCCCATTCTTGAATAGTGAGAATCATTTATTTTAAACGTAACTCGATGCTTCTTACCCATGGCACAGTGATCACAAAAATAAAAAAATGAATGCTTAGAAATACGAATAAGATCTTAAATTTGCAATACCTTTATACCATGCTCTATGAAATGACCCAAGAGGCTTTGCCAAATCTGCATGTCCTCTTACTTACTAGTTGTAACAACGATCTTATTTGCAGCATCATTCATTTGAACCGTGTCATGAAGAATATAGAGACTTCCAACCGTTTGCCCTTTCAACATTGTCATGCAACCTTTTAAAATCTTCCATGACCCATTTCCAAAAGTTACTATGAAACCAGAGTCATCCAATTACCCGTTGAAATGAGATATTTCTTCAAGTCAGGAACATGCTTCACATTTTTCAACGTGTGCTTCTTTCCATCTGATTGCTTGATAACAACATTTCCAATGCCCAAGATTTTGCGAGCTCGATCATCACCAAGATGGACAAAACCACCATCCACATTTGTATAGGACGAAAATATGATATTTCTAGGCAAACATGAAATGAAGCACCATACTCCAAGACCCACGTATCTTCAATAGACGGTGTTGGGCATACAATATTAAAAGTGACCCCATCTTCACCATTAGGTACAGTACTTGCTTCGGCATGCCCATCCTTGCTCTTGGTCTTTTGCTTATTCTTCAAAGTATAATAATCTTTCTTTGTATGACCATGTTTCTTGCAATACTAACAAGTAACCTTCTTGCCCTGTGACTTGGACCTGCCTTTGCCATGAGATTTACCCCCTAATTAAATATAGAGGGTTGATCTCTATATTGTGTTATTCCTCTATCTCTTACTGCTAATACTTGATTTGATTCAACAAGCATTTGTGCATATGCCTTTTTATTTTTTATTTAACAATAAAGCAACATCTTTCAAATTAAACTAATTATCCGTAGTATTTGTCACAGTGGTAACCAAGGTATCGCAACTAGCAAGCAAAAAACTTAGGAAAAGCAAACATAAAACTTCTTCATCCAAATTGACTTTCAGATACCTTAATTGTGCAGAAATATAGTTAAATTCACTAACATGCGCTCTATTTGTGCACCTTCTTTCATTTTCAAAAGAAGTAACTTTTTCATCGTATGCATTTTGCGCTTGAGGGTTGTTCAAAAGATTGCCAAAGCTTTGTAGATATTTTACATTGACAAACATCAAATAAATTTGATGGTAAAATACAAGGTCTAATGGCTGTCAAACATTTTCAATCAATAATAAATCATTCCCAATTGCTAGAATGGGGTCTCGGGCAGTTTCAATTGTGTGGGTTTTTAATCGAACAAAAAAACCAAGGAGTTTATGTTCCTAGGCCCTCTCGATAGAACTTAAAACTTTCTCTTTTTAACAGGGAAATG
Source organism: Amborella trichopoda (assembly GCF_000471905.2). The sequence continues at coordinate 111,783 of NW_006499858.1, read as the reverse complement.
GGAACTTGTGAATAAAGTTTAAGTTCAACTACTGTAGCAATCCCCCACGCGTCAAACATAGAACTACTACAGTGTTCAATAAGGTTTAAATTCATAACTTAAACTTGCATGCAAACAAACATGCCCTTAGGGTTTCTCTAGCCTAAGGGGCTCTTCAAGATTTAAGTGATGAGATTATAGATTCTAATAAAAGGAACTAGATGAAAGTTTACAGAGGCTTGAATGGGTGCTAGTTGGATTGGGAATATGAGTCCTAATTAGTTTAAGATTAGGATTTCTAGGCTCATAGAATTTGACTCGATCAAAGAGTTTATAATTCTACCTTGTTTAGGATTCTTGAATTCTCCAAAAAAAACTCCCCCTCAGAGTTAGAACCAGAGGTTAGGCTGTTAGAGAAAAGACTCCCACTAGATTGGGCACGGTGAGTTATTCAGGGTCCAAAAGGGTCAGCGACACGGGGCTTGTCGCTCAGCCCATTGGGCCCACTGACGCATACTATGTCATTGATCCAAATCCAACTCAAATTTTGTGTGATGGTTCACAACAGCCTAGTGACCCGTTTGGTGATAGTCTGGCTCTGTTTTGAGCCCTTTCAAAGGTTTTGATCTAGGTTTTTTTTACTTTCTAGAGCTCATCCTATTGTTTTGGATATGTCTGAATCAAGCTGGATATGTTCAACTAGATTTGGTAGTTTTCTTAAGGATTATGGACTACCCAATGGGGTGTTATAGGGTTTACAGGGTAGCATGATCCCTAGGGTTTTACAAGTTTTTAATAATTTAGGGATTTAAGACTTGAGAAATTATCCATTTTGGTATTGGTGGTTTACAATCGGACATACCCTTGTAGCTGCAGCAGCTAGAGGACTTGAACAAATATCAAATATGTCCTCGTAGCTATTATTTACCACTAGAAGATTTGAACATTCATCAAATATATGCCCATGTAGCTACCTATTGCCAGAGGACTTGAGCATATGTCAGATATGCCCCCTAGCCATGCCCCCTAGCCGCCTTTTGCCATGGGGCTTTAACACATATGAAACATGCCAAGTGTATATTTCTTCAAAATGTTAACTTACTGGGTTTTCCTCTTATGGACTTTGTAAGGAAGGATAACTAGTTATAGCTTTTGGGGAAACGTTTGATCATTTAGGATATATATACATGAACCATTTTGGAATGAAAATATTTCTAAAGCATGAATCTCAAAGGTTTTATTAAACGTTTGAGGGATTTTATGGACATTCAGTGATGAGCCATTTTGGACATGAGCTACATATATAGCATGAGCCGGTATTAGTCATGAATTGTATCGGCGATTGACCCACAAGATTTATAGATTATCATATTACTCAAATTTCTTTCAATTTCCCATACCTCAATTGCACGTTGTGGCTTCCATTATAACCGGCAGCTTCAAACCCCCCCTCCCTAAAAAAAAAAGAAAAAGTAATGAGTATCTATATTAAGCAAAACCCAACTAATAAAAAATGTAAGATGCTTCCTTAATTTTCCAAATATGTGTCGTTATCTATAGAGGTGAAACTAAGTATCTTTCTATTTCTCTTGTCTGCTTTCTATCTCATGAGCTTCAAAATTAAACAGTGGGTTTTCTTTTATACTCTGCAATATCAAGTTTTGTTATATTGTTTTTGTTTTTTTATTTCTCATCCATCATATGGTTTTTCAACATATCACTGGTCTTCTGCTTCATCTTGAGAAATCCTAATCAGTCATCTCCTTCCTCAGTCAATCAAATGAATGCCTCTAAAAAGATAGGAGAGAAACATAAAAAACATTATCTCCTTTTTAGTCCACATCAATCAAAAAGAGAGGGCTAGAGCCCGATAAAAAAAGTAAAAAGATAATGGAATGGGCCAATGTAGGTGTGTTTTTATTGTTAGTTTTCTTTATAGCCGTAATTATTGAAGAAGAGTTTATAATCCACGGGATATAATATTTATATTATTACGATCTACTGATTTTACATTTCTATATCTAATTCTAGACCGGTGCTTGCAAACTCAATTAGTCAAACTCGAAACCGGCTAGTTAAACAGGAACTAGGCACTGGCCGATCTAGTTTTGGCCGGTTTTGACGGTCTGGCTGGGTATTTTTAAAAAAATAAAAATAAAATAAATCTTAGAAAATAAAGGATTTGTTTGTAATGTGTTTTTGAAGGAAATAGTTTGATAGGGCTGCAGCCAATTAAAAGAAGTAAATCCTCGCCTCATAACTCAAGTTAAGCATTGGAAAATCTTTACATCGATCATCTCAACTTCAACATTATGGTTGTGAAAAAAAATTAGGATTTCAAGCTCTAAGAGTAGTGTATATTGTAACAAATTATCTATACCATCTATTTTGCTTTAAAAATAAGTGTTCACAAATCTGCAAGATCTGGACTATTATTTTAGTTTCAAATTTTATTATTGGTGTTGGAAATTGATTTTAGAGCTATCATAGGGATTTATGTCGTTGAAAACACTTTTCGGATGAGGATTTGATGTGAGGCTTTATTTTTCTTTCATAAAACCTAGACCATATAGAAATCTCATTGGTTTTTTAGTTATTTTTATCATTTTGGTAAAGACTGAAATGTGTTTTGGTCATGAATACTTATTTTTATGTTTTTCCATCTTTTTTAAAAAAATAAAAAATACCCCTGGGTACAAATCAAATTTTTTAAATCCATTTTGTCACTATTTTTCAATTTCATTTGGATGTGATTTATTTAATCATGCTTTAAATATAATTATATTTTTTTTTATTTTTGTATTTTTTATTTTTTTGATTCCTTTTGGACCGGTTGGGACTTGCATGATTAAGCTGGTTGTGCCATCTGATAAACTGGTTATTCGGACGCGGCCCTTGGTTGGTTTCGAGGCTAGTTCGATTTTTCAAACACTGTTCTAGACTATAAAACTTTTGGGCTGGGTATGGGTTGAGCCGGTAGTGGCCTAAGCCTAGCCCCCAGAATAAAATGCTATGGTACCCAACCTGTGGTAAATTTCGGCCCAAATAGCTCGAACACCAGGCCCGGTCAAAAGCTTTGTTTGTGAGTTTGTAATTATGCACATAAAAGAGATGGAATTAACTCTATTTTTTCACGCTTACACCACAATTACATTGAACATGATTATATAGACCTTTAGGGACCTTTCTAGACTATTTATACATCTTTCTAGTGAAGTTTTCCCTCTCTTAACTTGCACCCTATATGCTTGGACGAATTTATAAGAACATACAAGAAAATTCTAGACTCGCTTTCCAAATTCAAATTTGATGTACTTTTCTCTTTCTTGTCACCTTGAAACTCTTAATTAAAAAAAAAAAAAATCAATTGTTCCAAGATTTTCCTTAACATAAATTTCTCAAAATGTCTCACAGATAATGTTCAAATTACCTTAATAAGCTTGACATGCAAACTAGGTATCATTTAGTTATGGTTCATATCACAGGCAACATTAGTTGACATCATGGGTAGGTTCCCAACAACCAGTTTTATATATGGAATCCTTGGAACTTGATTTGGAAGGAAAGCTTTTGCTATAAGAATGACTAACCTAGCATCCAAAGAAACATATACTTCCCTCTTCGCTCATAGATAATAACCCTATCTAAAAATTGACATTGGCGGATTAACTGTGAGAATTGATTTTCAAGGTAAGCCTAGGTTATATGATAATGACTAATCTAGCATCCAAAGAACCTATAGCTCTCTTTGAGCCACTGGTAGTAATGTGGGAATCAATCGAATAACTTTTTTTATAGTAGAAATTTTGATCGACAAAGGCAAGTTTCCAACAAATTAAATTAAATTAAATTTTCTTAGGCCAATAATGTTAATAATGTTGGTGCTGCACACTTAAGAACAGGGAGAGAGATACCAATGGTTTGTTTGATTTATTTGATGAGCTTGGCTAAAGCTTTACATGTCCTTTGCCAACTGTTTAATTGGAGGGGGTTATTGGGAAGAAAGACAAACAGGGTGATACCTGATCAACAAGCACAACAGAACAAAACAATTCTTCCCCTCTTGAGTGAACCTAATAGGAAGTAATCAAGTAAATAGCAATATATCAAATACATTAAAGGCAATTATTAAGCTCCCAAATCAGCAACCAAATGCACCACAAACACACACATAAACATCATCAATTTTTACAAAGAAAACCTCCCCAAAGTGCGGAGTAAAAACCACGGGACCGTAGTCCGCCTAAAGCTTCTACTATCACCAAATATTGGAAATACACAAGAGTCTTCTCTAGTTAAACTAGAGGCATACAACAATACCAATCATCAAGAACCATAGATTCTTAGCAAATATGATAATCAAGATGAACTCCAAAAAAGAGAAAACTTGAAGAGATCTCACCAAAATAGAGGCAGCAAAAACAGCTATGCAAAACTGAGTTCGAGCACTCCAAAACATCAATCACACCGTTTAGAATGAAGAACCATGTGTTGCGAACCTACTGTCAAAATTTCAAGTCAACCAGACCACGAATGACCATGCGATCGAGCTCTTGATGATGACTGTACAATGCCTCAAAAAATCTAGAATTTTCTCCTCTCCCCTCTTCTCCTCTTCTAATCTCATTTGTTTAAAACGAACGAGGAAAACTCTCATTTAACATATAATAGGCAAAATAACTGAAATGCCCTTACTCCATATGGGATTTACTCTATATGGGCTTCACCCAAAAAAGGATGACCTTTGGGCCATCCTCCACATGGAGGGAAACCCAACCCAACAAATCTCCCCCTCCCGACTATATGGAGGGATTCACAATCCCGAAGGTCAAACTACAAACCTCAAGCTTCTCCCTTTGTAAAGTCTTTGTCAACATATCAGAGCCATTATGATCAATATAAATTTTCTCAATTTCTAACGACTTAGAATTTAAAATATCTCTTATCCAATGATACCTCACATCAATATGCTTTAATCTAGCATGAAAAGTGGAATTCTTATAAAGGTGGATAACACTAAAACAAGACATACCGCTTTTGTTTGAAGCCAAGCTCCTGCACAAACCTCTTCATCCATAGCAACTCTTTGCAGGCTTCCATTGCTACAATGAACTCTGCCTCAATGGTAGAAAGTGCAACACATTTCTATAATCTTGATTACCAAGCTACGGCTCCACTTGAGAAAGTGATCAAGTAACCCGAAGTAGACTTATGGGAATCAACATCCCCTGCAATATCTGCATCTGTGTAGTCAACCAACAAAGGTTTTTCACTTTTAAAACAAAGTCTCAAATTGGAAGTGCCTCGAAGATACCTCATAATCCACTTGACTGCATTCCAATGCTCTCTTTCTAGATTTGAGAGAAAATGACTAACTGTTCCAACTGTGTGAGCTATGTCTGGCCTTGTGCAAACCATGACATACTTAAAATTATGACTGCTGAGGCAAATGGAACTCTTTCCATGTTTTTCTTCTCTTCATCAGTAGAAGGGCTCTGCTTGGTGCTCAGTCTAAAGTGAGTAGCAAGAGGAGTGCTAACCACTTTAGCTTTGTCCATCTTGAATCTTTGAAGCACTTTTTCTATGTACTTCTCTTGTGATAACCACAACTTCTTGCCATACCTATCTTGAATTATTCTTATGTCAAGAATCTGTTTTGCTGGCCCCAAGTCTTTTATGGCAAAAGACTTGCTCAACTGCTTTTTCAACCTGTCAATCCTTGAAGCATTCATGTCAACAATCAACATGTCATCTACATAGAGCAAAAGGAAAATAAAGTCATCTTCAAAGAATTTCTGAACAAAAACACAATGGTCAGAAGTAGTTTTCTTGTAGCCTTGCTTTCCCATAATTGACTCAAACTTCTTATACCACTGTCTCGGTGCCTGTTTTAAGCCATAAAGACTTTTATTCAATCTGCACACATAATCTTCTTTTCCTTTCACCTTGAAACCCTCTAGTTGCTCCATGTAAATATCTTCTTCCAAATCACCATGAAGGAAAGTAGTCTTCACATCCATCTACTCAACCTCTAAGTTAAGACCAGCTGCTAAACTAAGGACCACATGAATGGATGACATCTTTACAACTGGAGAGAATATATCATCAAAATCAATGCCTTGTCTCATATTGTATCCCTCGACAACCAATCTAGCTTTGTATCATGGACGTGAGGTGTGTTCTTCTTGTTTCACCCTATACACCCACCTATTCTTCAAAGCTCTTTTGCCCTTAAGCAACTTCACCAACTCAAGAGTGTGATTCTTATGCAATGACTTCATCTCATCTTGCATGGCTTCAACCCACTCATTCTTGTGTTCATCTTCTATGGCTTCTTCAAAACACTCGGGTTCTCCCCCGTTAGTAGTAATATATACTCATTTGTAGAATGTCGTGTGGAAAGCCGTCGGTCTCTAGTAGACCTCTTGAGTAGAACAGGTGGTGGAACTTCTAGTACTGGCAACTGCTCATGAGAACCATCATCTGTCTCAACTTGTACGGGAGCACCTACATCACCTGTACCCTGCTGGTCATTTTAAACTTCATCTCCAACCTGTTCTGGCATCGGTGTTGGAGGAATTGAATTCAAGTCAACCAAATCATTACTATGTTGAGGCACTATCTTCTCTGTCTTATCAATATTCTGTATGATCTGATCTTCCATAAATACAACATCTCGGCTTCTAATAATTTTCTTCTCAATAGACAAAATCATCCTGACCATAACCCACAAATACACATTGTCGTGTCTTGACATCAAGTTTAGACCTCTCGTCTTTGGGAATATACACAAATGCCTTGCATCCAAAGACACACAAATGATCATAAGAAACATCTCTGCCTATCCAATCTCTATTTGGCACATCAAACTGTAATGGAACACATGGTGTTAGATTCAACACGTATACAACTGTACTCAAAACCTTACCCCAAAAGGATCTAGGCAACCCTGTTTGTAAAAACAAACATTTGACTCTCTCCACCAGGGTCATGTTCATTTCCTCAGCTAAACCATTCAACTGAGGAGTCTTTGGAGGTGTCTTTTAATGTCGAATACGTTGTTCTTTGCAATAATCATCAAATGATCCTGGATACTCTCCCTCATTATCTGTGCGGATGCATGTCAACTTTTTTCTTGCCTATCTTTCAATTGAAGCCTGAAAATGCTTGAATACATCTAGCACCTGATCCTTTGTCTTCAAGGTGTAAACCCATATCTTCCTTGAATGATCATCAATGAAGGTTACAAAATAGAGAGAGCCACCAAGCGTTCTTATCTTCATAGGACTGCACAACTCCGAATGTACTAAATCAAGTACATTTGACTTCCTTGAGGGAGGGGAACTCTTGAAGGAAACTCTATTCTGCTTTCCTGCCAAGCAATGAGCACACTTTTTCAAATGCGTACCATTCATTCCAAATAGGAGCTTCTTTTTGGACAATACCATCTTTCCCTTCTCACTCATGTGACCGAGTCTCTTGTGCGACAACTCAATTGTACCCTCATTATCCACTGCATTTATAATGCCTTTGGAGAGCTTTACCTACAATAAGTATAATGTTAGACATTTTTTGCCTTTTACCACAATCATAGCACCCTTGGTGAGCTTCCATTGGCCATCACTAAAGGTATTATAGAATCCCTCATCATCAAGTCTACCTGCAGAAATTAAATTTAAACAGATGTTAGGAACATGTTTCACATCCTTAAGAAGTAACCTTGTATCAGTATTCATTTCCAAACAAACATCTCCTATGCCAATAATTGGCCAAACCATCATTGCCAATCTTTACAACCTCAAAGTCACCGGGTGTATAAGATGTAAAGAAGTCCTTCCGAGATGTAGCATGAATGGAAGCACCATTGTCAATCACCCAAGTTGCCTCATGACATGCAAGGTTAACAATATCAGTATCATATACAATTAGAAAATCCCTGGTAGTGATGGCAACTCGAGCGTCATCACTATCATCATCTTTCTTCTTTGCTTTACCTTTTTCCTTTTTATTCTCCCTCTTCAACTTCTGACAATACTTCTTGGTATAGTCATTTAGACCACAATGATAACACTCAACATTTGCAAACATGTTGGACTTACCTCTACTCTTGTCTCTATTCTTTGGACCTCGGCTCTTACTCCTCCCCCTTTTCTCGGTGACCAAAGCATCTGATTGTGAAGAGGAACCCTATGACTTTCTTCTCATCTCTTCATTCAGAACACTACTCTTAGCCAAATCCATCGAAATTATACCATTTGGAGATGAGTTAGATAATGACGTCCTAAACGTTGCCCACGAGTCCGCAAAGTACCAAAAAGCCATAATCCCTATATCTCGTTGTCAAACTTGATACCCATCGCGGCCAACTGATTAATGATTCCTTGAAATGAATTCAAGTGATCTGTCAACGGAATTCCATCTTGGTATCTCAAAGTTGTCATCTGTTTGATAAAAAATAGTTTATTATTCCCGGTCTTTCGAGTATACAATTGCTCAAGCTTGGACCATAAAGTGTGTGCGTGTGTCTCTCCACTAATATGATTCAACACATTATCATCCACCCACTATCTAATGTAACCACACACTTGCCAACGAAATATATTTCATTCCCGCCAGTCTTATTAGTGAGTTTCTCACTAGCAAAAATCGGTAGATAATAATCTTTCACATAAAGAAAGTCCTCTATTTTTCCTTTCCAAATATGATAATTTGAACCATTTAAAGTAACCATTCTACTTGTATTAGTTTCCATTGTTCAACCCAAGATAAATAATTCAGCAATCACAAAGCTTAAATTCAACAACGACAATGCTCTGATACCACTTTATTGGGGAGAAAGACAAACCGGTGATACCCGATCAACAAGCACAGTGGAACAAAACCAGTTCTTCCCCTCTTGAGTGAACCTAATAGGAAGTAATCAAGTAGATAGCAATATATCAAACACATTAAAGGCAATTATTAAGCTCCCAAATCAGCAACCAAATGCACCACAAACACACACATAAACACCATCAAATTTTATGAGGAAAACCTCCCCAAAGTGAAGAGTAAAAACCACGGGACCGTAGTCCGCCCAAAGCTTCCACTATCACCAAATACTTTGAATACACAATAGTCTTCTCTAGTTAAAATTAGAGGCATACAACAATACCAATCATCAAGAATTATAGATTCTTGGCAAATATCATAAACAATATGAACTCCAAAGAAGAGAAAACTTGAAGAGATCTTACCAAAACAGAGGCAGCACAGACGGCTCTACAAAACTGAGTTAGAGGACTCAAAAATATCAGTCACACCGTTCAGAATGAAGAATCATGTGTTGCGAACCTGCTGTCAAAATTTTAGGTCGAGCAGACCACGAATGACCATCCGATCGAGCTCTTGATGATGATTGCATAATGCCTCAAAAAACCCAGAATTTTTTCCTTTCCCATCTTCTCTCTCTTTTAATCTCACTTGTTTAAAACAAATGAGGAAAACCCTCATCTAACATATAGTAGGCAAAATAACTGAAATGCCCTTACTCCATATGGGCTTCACCCCAAAAAAGATGAACTTGGGCCATCCTCCACGTGGAGGGAAACCCAACCCAACAGGGGGGACTTTTTAATTGGCTGATTTCGTTTGGTTGTCAATAATGATTGTGACCTCTTTAGATTAAAAATAAATGGTCTCATTATATACATTTGCTTTTCTATAGCAGCATTGAAATATGATGGGTCCTACCTAAAAGTAATGCATAGGAAAAACCATGATTCAATTTTCTTGAAAAAAAAAGGAAAAGTTTAAAATAAGGCATAGGCCTTATGGAAAGAAGTAAATTATTACCTCAAAATTCACTGAAAATTTACAGTTCCAGCATAAAAAAAGTTTCAAATCAATCATCTTGACGTTAACCATTATGGTTGTAAAAAAGATTTAGGATTTCAAGCCCTAAAAATAGTGTATATTGTAACACATTATCTAGACTGTCCATGTTCAAGTGTTTACGAATCAGCAAGAACTATACCATTTTTTTTGCTATAAATTTTATAATCAGTGATGGAAATAAATTTTAGAGCTATCGTTTTTATGTGCAAAGTTTTTTCCAGATGAGTTTTTAAAGTGAATCTTTACTTTGCTCATAAGGCCTAGGCCTTATAGGTTTTTTAAAAAAAGCGGTCATGATCCGATGAGTTATGCTTGCTTAGATTCAAGGTTTGAAAAAATGGAGTGGTGTTTGCAGCGCAAAAGTGATGAGACCTTGAATGTTTATGCTCTAAACTATTACAATTAAAGATCGGTAAAGAATAGTTGCGTCAATCAAATTACAGTTTACAGAAAGATCATGGTCATGAGAGATCAATTCTCTTTGAGAACCACTAGCAGAGCCAGCTTGGCTTGAGATCATAAAAAATCCGTTAAGAAACCCAAAATAATAGAAAAATTAAATTAAAATAAAAAATAAAAGAAATACTTACTTGAATCCGGTCTTTCTAGCCCGGCACCCAAAGTTGGTGGCCTGGATTAGACTAGCGATTGAAGTGCCTTCATCTTTGACTACCAGCTTTACTTTTGAATTTGAGAAGTACTTGGGGCATGCTCATCTTAGGGTTTATGAGTTAATAATTAGGGTTGATAATTGTAGAGAATTGGCTAGGATTTCACCTAGTTTCTAGATATATATAGGGTTTCTAGCATCTAGGCTAGCCTAAGGAGTTTTTGGCTATTTTTCTTAATTTTTTAGGCTTCTTATTTTCTAAAGGATTTTTTAAAGTTTTTCTAGGAATTTTTAGATGTTTTCCTTTTTGTTTTAAGGATTTTACTGTGATTTTTGGTTTCCCATTTCTGGGAATTTTTCTATGATTTTTTTAGTTTTAGTTTCTTTTCTTTTTTTATGATTTTCTATGAACGATTAGAGGGTTTTATATAGCCTTAGGTCATGGGCATCTCCTAGAGAATATTCTTGGGAGATTAGGAACCTAACTTGATTAGGATTAGGTTTACTATGTTCAGATCGAGTCAAAATCCGAAATAAGTCGCATCCAAAAACCTTCCAAAAAATTCTCGAAAGAGCTAAAATAATATTTCTCAAATTTTCAATTTTTTTCAAAATTTTCTAGAACTGACATAGGAAAATGACACATAACTTTTTGCCTGGCCTAGTGGGCCAGAGGATACGAATCGCCTTGTTGGATGAAATTAGAATTTTGGCCTAACAAATTTGTTCGCACCTTAACTTCCAACCTGTACATTGGATTTGAGCGATTCCTGGACTGTTGGAAAAGCTTATGATCTCCTCTACAATTTAGAACAAGTTTGACAAATTTGAGTGAGATTTAAGGGTCTAAAAGCCTAAGTAGTTAGATGTTAGTTTTCAGGTTTCTAGGTGTCGGATTGATGTTTATATTAGTTTCCTGTTTTTATTGGTATCAATGTTAGGTAGGCTTAAAATATGGTTTTAGGTATAGAAAGGTGACTGAGGTATGGGCTTCCATGTATTAAGAAAATGACCCAATGTCTAATTGGGTGTCTACAAGCTCAGGTCGCCCATCCAGAGTACCGACCTAGTTTGCGGACCAATGGTCTGGATCGACAATTCGGCTGAGTAAGCCATTAAAGAGAGAGAGAGGTTGAGCAAAAAATAAATGTAAAAAAAATCAAAAATAAAAGGCAGGGTTAGTTCTCTAACAGAATTGTACAGTTCATTGAGGGAACCGGCCAATTCCCTATAGGAATCAGCCCGGCCCGTATCGATCTATTCCGATTCAAATCACCATTTTTTCGAACCCTTGGATTTAAATGAGCTCGACTCGTCCAAATGGTCATTTCCGAGGCAAAATGATATGGATTGATCTTACAATAAGACATCAGCCCCGTCAGAAAATTGTAACCCTAAAACAAGTTTTCTGTAAATTTGCGTCATATAATAGTCCAAAATTCCAGCCCATGAGTGTGACGGTCCAAATGAGCATTTCAACTTATTTATTCTTGTCTCCAATTATTTGCCTTCCCCTTATATTTGAAATGCAATACATTGGCCAGGCCCATATAAACCTCTGTAAGCGGAACATCGAATTATTTCCCTTGTATTATGACACTAGTAGTAGGAAAAAGTTTACTTAAGATTGCAACTTTAAAATATAGAATTAAAATGCACTTAAAAAATCCAACATAAAATGTTGTTTTGATATTAGAAAACTCTCTAATTGATCATCTCGACATCGAGATGCATGAATATGAAAAGAAAAAAGATTTTGAGTCCTAAAATAGTTTATCTTGCAACACATTATCTGGACCGTCGATTTTCATGATTTTCAAAAGATCTACTTGATTTGAACCATTTTGAAGTTTAAAATTTTATAATTCAAGATGAAAATAGATTTTTAAGTCATTCTAAAAAAATTTTACGTTAAACTTATATTTATAATGAAATTTGGAGGTGCACCTTAATCTGATTGCAACCTTATACAAACCACACCCTTAATAGAATGGGGTTAAAATAATTTTGGGTTGCAAACACTCAACCCAGCTATGCCAACACGTGATGGTACCAGACTCTTGCCTCAAAGCACGTGATTCAATGAAAGAAAACCAAAATTCTCAATTGAAGCGAAAAATATTCATACCAATCCAAGGAAGAATGTAACCTTCAATTGTACTTAGGTCACATGAAGAAGAAGAACCCTATTTTGTGGGGCACTCTTCTATGATTCACAGCCCTATAGAAATGTAACCACCATTATTATATGATCCAATAATTCTAAATGTATAATAAGCATTTTGACTATTGTGTGAACCTATGTCTTGAATTCCATGGTGTAACACAATTATTTCTTAAGTTGACCCTATACCATCTCTCTCAAGCCATAATTGGGGAAGGGTCCCTTTAGGACAGGAGCTCTAATCTCAAAACTTTGAACTTTTATAGGGTAATTATGGCATATAGATGTATGTTTCTTTGATGTCACTGTTTACGACAATATATTAGGTCTTTTATCTGTTTTTCAAAGGATAATTACTTAAACTGTATTATCTTGTACTTTATGGAGCTAGCAAAGTAATGTCATTTATTGGCTTTGTCGACGTATGTAATCACATTGGTGACGAACCACATAAATTTGATAATTTTTTTGTACTTGTTTTGCATTAGCCCTTTTATATTCCTATCAATCTTATCGATTATGTTGTCAGGTAGCATATACTTCTTAACTGTTTTATATAGGCATGTTCGCTTGGATTTTTGCTTTGAAAATAAGGACTAGGACCCAGACCCGAACCCGAACCCGAACTCAATTACATTCTTTTCAACATCACGAAAATATGCATGTGGTGTGTGTCCCCATAACTATAAATGCATGTGTACATGTAGGAATACATCACAAACCCTACACACACTTGGACCAATGAAGAATTAGGTATGGCATTAGTGGGGCAAAAGATGAACACGTATTAGGAAATGGGTGGTAAGAAGAGGAGCCTGAATTTGGTTGGTGCTACCATGTTTGGTTTGAAAGCCATAAATTAGGAGAATTGATGGATAGATCAAATTTTTTTTTAATAATTACTATATGATAATAAATAAGAAATGCATATTATAGGCCCGATATTTTTGGTACAAATAGGTTGTAATCATACTTAACTATCAAATGTAAAATTTGATAGTTCATGATGTGTCACAAAATTTAAAGTTTTGTTCCGAAATTTTGAACCATGTTAATGACATACTTTTTGCCACCCAATTTTACATCTAAAGCCTGAAGTGATTGCGACCTCCTTACCTTACCATAGGTAATTGATCTTCTTGTAACCTTTTTCCTTTCCTCATAACAAAAAAATAAAAGTGAAAAACTATGGGAAAAAAAAGAAATGTACCAAATCCCAATTATGAGGAACAAGAAAGAAAAGTAATTTTTAAACAGCGTCCCATGTTAATGATACACTCCTCGCCACGTGATTTTTCATCTGAAGGCCAAGAGAAATTGTGACCTCCTTACCATAAGTAATTTGTCATAATAATAAAAAAAAGAGATAAACCAAATCCCATTGTTAAGGAATAGATAATATCGTGATTATCAAAAGCCTCTGCCTTGGATTTCTTCATCTCATCGCACAACGGAAAACGTAAGCCTGGAGTACGGCAGCCCATTTTTTTGTTCTTCTCTTTTCAGTTAAATAAGCCCAAGACTCATAACGATCTTCCCTTGGCAAGGTTTTAAAAGTCGTCGGGTTTCGGATCGAAATCGTCCGATCCGACTCGAGAATCAAAGGGGATCGTCTAGTTCACACCATATATCAGTATCCGGTCATTTCCTCTTAAGAACCAGGCAATTTTTATATCACTATCCGGTCTTTTCCCCTTAAGAACAAGCCGATTTTTTAACAAAACCTGCCAGTTTTATAAGGAAACCAGTCGATCCAGCCCCAATCTTATTACTTTTTTTTTTTTAGTTTTTTAAAAAAATCTTTTTTTTGCCCGAAGCAACTGTATTGCCGATCTGGATCCACAGGTCTAGACCAAATTTTGGGAGTGGCGATCTAGGTCACATAACTGTGTTTTTAAACCTTGCTCCTTCGAATACGAGAGAGCGAGAGTAATTAATAAGAGTATATTTACATCAACGCCAATTTCTTTTTAGAATCTGAATAATATTTGCAGACTTTCATAAAATAAAATAAAAGTTGCAATAGAAAAACTTTCGACTTATCTCCAGCGTCCATTTGAGGGAACAAACGATTAAGTATGCTTCATGAACGATGCTTTGCTGCGAAGTAGTTTAGTTCTAGGTTTCCTTGTATATAAGTACGCTCTTATTACTATGTTCACATGGCAGGCAATTCGAATGTACAGGCAAGATCTCCATGTTTCAAGCTCGCATTTTTATTTTTCCTTGACTTTTTACCCCAAAAAAAAAGAAAAAAAAAAGTGGTAATTAAAAAGTTAAAACACAATCAAGAAGTAATCTTGCTTTGTAATTATAAGCAAAACCCCACTTTCTTTCATTAGGTTGATGCCTAATCGCCGACAAAAATAGTAAATACCCATCTTTTCTTAGCCGTTAAGTCCGGCCCCTCGCTCTCTAACCTCTCTCTAATCTCTCTTTCTTTCTCTAATCTAGCCTCTCTTTCTCTTTCTAACGTCTCTCTAACCTCTTTCATTCTCTCTCTAGCCTCTTTCATTCTCTCTCTAACCCCTCTCTCTCTCTCTCCTTGGTCCGTGAAAAGAAGGCCCAGCAAGGCTATATTGGAGTTCGCTCCATCAACGTGCATTCACCCACCATCAAATCACAAGATTATTATTATTACGATAAAAAAAATTCCTTACTCATTATTTCGTTTCTACGTAATTGTTATTACTATTTGCCATGATTATCATATGAATTTTTGCGTTTTCTATGTGTAAGCAACTCATTAATTGTCGGAAAAATGATAACTACGCTCACATTTTAAGAAACAGTTGTTGTGCCCTCACATGTGCGTGTATTACGGCTCCTGACCAGACCACGTGCCTCTCTCTCTCTATCCCAAGAAGCCATGTTCTCTCTCTACCCCAAGTAGTGATATGTTCTCTCTCTCTGCCCCAAGTAGTGATATGTTCTCTATCTCTCTGCCGCAAGTAGTGATATGTTTTCTCTCTCTAACCCAAGAAGCCATGCGTTCTCTCTCTACCTCAAGTAGTCATGTGTGTTCTCTCTCTACCCCAAGTAGTAATGTGTTCTCTCTCTACCCCAAGTAGTCATGTGTTCTCTCTCTAACTAAGTAATTAGAGAGAGAAAAAATTATATTTATGAATGGTATGAGGGTGACCATAATCTCAGTGAGGAGCAAGACCTTGGGATCTTCAAATGTGGGGGATTCAATTATTTCATGTGCTAGCAAAAGGAGATCGGGAGTCACATTAGTTAGAATCCCAATATAGTTTTAGAGTATTAAAACCATATGCTTCTTCCTAACACAACCTATTAGAAAATTCCCCACTTTTTCTTTATTCTTGGTCAAAGGATCGGTTGAGGAGATAGAGAGGAGAGAGTTAGAGAGAGACAGACCCAGTTTTGGTCGTATTTCAATCATGCACACCAACTTTAGAGAATGGAACAAATTTAGAGAGAGAAAGAGTTGTTTGTCACAATGGAATCATGTTAACTAACTTTAGAGAATGGGAGCCAAATGGTCAATGGATTTCTCTTGAAATAATGTAGTCTTGGACAACAGAAATAGTTTTTAATGGCTACATTTGAATTATGTTAACTTACTTTAGAGAGGGTGTGAGAGTTAGTTGTATTAAAATCAGGTAAACTAACTTTACTGCTAGAGTCAATGGGTTTCTCTCATAAATATGTTGTTTAATACGTTTATAGCTGCATTAGAGTTGTTAAGTAAAGCACATTAGATGAGAGGAGAGAAAATGGGCCAAAAAGAATTTTTAAAGAACAAAAGAGGGGTAGAAACAGAGAGGGGCCGGGATTTTTACTTAAATCATCATATAGTATTATCCCAACTATTTAAAGTCGGCAGAATTTTATTTAAATGAAGTGGGTGAATAAAATATATATAAAAAAGGTAGCTCCCAGCATAATGTGGTTGAACTAATTTCGAGGGGAAAGAAAGTGGGGGGTGCTTCGAGGTCATACAAAAAATCATGCTCATCAAATTCACCTTTCTTTCTTCTTTCCTAGGTGCAATAATTAATCTCCCCATTACTACTACTTTAGAGTGCTCACAAAGGCACTCCATGTGTGCACTGGCGCTTTAGACTTTGGGAGATGGAACCTTACCCCACCTTATTTACTCTCTCTCTCTCTGTCTCCATCATTTTACTTACTACACTATCCTCTTGCGGGATCAAATTGTGCATCTACTCTCTCGCTCAAAATACGAACACATAAGAATTATTAAATTGGTGCAGTTTGTATAGAGCCGAAGCTTTAAACAATTAAAGTAAAGCGTACCTTTAAATAGTTTCGAAAAATATTATTTCAGTACTACAAAACTTTGTGATAGCATTAAAATACATTTTCATTGTTAATTATAAAATTTAAAGCTTAAAAAATAGTGTAGATCGAGCAGATCTATGAGAACTTGGAGATCTTAAAAATTCACAGTCCAAAAATACATTATTTCCAAAACTTGAAATTCTTTTTTTTTTTTATGTCGTTGCATCTTGATGTTGAGATGATCAATTTGAGGATATTTGGAAATCAAATCAACCTCTTCTAATTTTAGATAAAGAATTTGAACTTTGAGTTTTGTGACAATTAGATCTAATCCATAAAAATTTTGATAATTTCTGTTCAATCACGAGGCATTAGTCTTTTCTAATACTTAGAGAGATAATTTTAGAAATTTTTTGTCGAGATTACTAATGGGTTGTAGAGCTTACATCCCCAAAAATTGAGATCTCAAAACTATCCTTAGCATGTATTTTGCCGAGTTAGTAAATCAATAGTATGCTACGGCAGGAGTAATAAATCTTTTTAGCTTATTTTTATGTATATTACTCGATATTATTACTCTTAACTCTAACATCACTTCATTTAAATTAATTAATAGCATTATCAATACACTAAGTCTAACATCATTGTAAAATTTTCATAATTTGAAAACCTTTTTTATGTGTCCTCGTGATGCGGGTCGATAAGGCAATTGGAAGGTGGTGGGCCACACGAACCTTGGATAATAGTGAGGGGTGGGCCCGGCCAATCACAAGCCACAGGCTGACGTCATCAAGGGGTGGGCCCACCAACACAGGCCCCCTTCTCCATGATTGCCGTGCGTTTCCAAGAGAAGAGACCGTATCATTATTATCGTTACACTTCCCATTTTCATAAAAACAAAGGAAAAGCATTTCTTTACATTTTTTAATGCAAAAAAAAACATTTTCTTCGCTTGTTTGCGTCTGTCTCAATCATAATTCATTTCCTTTTGAATAGTGGAGAGAGAAATTCAAATCCTTTTGAATAGTGGAGAGAGAAATTCAAATGCCAATTTCCTTTTTTTTAAATCCCATAAACAAAAGTTAAGCCCTTGATTTTGAGCTGGTTCTTAAAACGGCTTAACCGGTTCGACTCGTTTCGGTGGAGGGCACCTCTACCTGATCCCCTTATTTTTTTGCTTTTTTATTCTTTAAAATTATTTATTTTCCGATCATGCCAAATCACCTGAGTTGTAATGATCGAACGGAATTTAATGGCAACAATGCTTTTTAAGCGGTGATGGAAATCACGACTTAGAGACGGAACTCAGCCACAGGCCGCGCTTGAATAGCCAAGTAACTGAAGCCATGTTCCAAGACTCAAGGAAGGAACTTGGCCATTGCCCTAGCTCAAGTAGCGGGGTCCAAGTTCTAAGATACTTGGCTTGAGTCAGGAAGGTCAAAAAATGTTAAAAAATAAAAGAAAATATAAAAAAACTTAAAGAAATGAAAACATTATTCAAGTAAAATTAAACAAGAGATATTTAAATGAGGTTAAAAAATAGTAAAAATGGATTTTGAAAAACTAATTTGTGACTAAAGTTATTTCTAGAAATAATCTAAAAAGAAGGGGATATGTAAAAATCAAAATTCATGGCCAAAACACTTTTTCAATCTTTGCCAAAATAATAGAAAACATAAAGAAACATATTACAAATGCATTTATTGTGTTTCTTTATTTTGTATATTTTTTTAATACATTTAATATCCTTGATATTGAACATCAAACTTGCGATACTTAGGCTCGTCAAGTTGGGCTGACTCATCTAACTAGTCAAATACTGCTTTTGAGTAGGGCTGGCAATGGGCCGTACACGGTTCAGGCCCTAAAAAAGTAGGGCCGCATCCGGAGGGCAGGCCTAGGGGCAGTGCCCGCCTGGTTTGGTCCAGCCCGTTCCCTTTTTTTTTCCATATATTCTTTAAATTTTTTATTTGAAGAGGAGAAATCTCGGGCCCGGGCCCGTGCCTACCCTTTTGAGTAAGAGGGAGAGAGGCGATACTTAAGCACCTCTGTTTTTAACAAAATTTATTTAAAAATAAAAAGATCTCCCGCTTTTCCCGGTCAAATGACCCACCATTCATGGGCCCACACGAGATAAGAATCATCCTACGTGTCTGACACGTAGACAAAACATGCACGTCATCATCGGTCACCGGCAACCGGCTCTTACAAGTAACAAGTAGGTGGGTGGCCCCCACATGAAAAAAAGGAGAAAAAAAACAAAAATGAGATGGAAACGTTATGACCTCGGGCTTGACAAAACATTCTGACGGCATTTAAGGCGCCCCAACAATAATCAAAATAAAAATCTTTTATGAACTATAATTGAGAAAACGAAATAATAATTGAGTTTAAAGCGTGTGGGCTTGGCACGTGTTTTGAGGTACCGTTTCATATCGTGGTCAAAACCTGAGGTAAAAACACTAAAAACAATAATTCAGTATATTTTTGCAAATTCAGGAAAAATTATAGTTTCCGTACATTGGAATCTCAAGACGGGCTAAATAACGTTAACCTCGAGAATTTACTGTTTTAACCGGTTTTTAACGGTGGCTAATTTGACGGACCGGTTATTTTAGGGTTTTTTTTACCATCTTTGACACCGCAGAAAGCTGTTCACGCCGCCAAGAGACATGAATTAGGCAACGCGTAACGTCAGCCTGCGATAACGGCCGTTAGGGAGAGAGAGGAGACGTACTGAAACGAAAAGCCAGTTCGCTTTTGCTTAGCTTCATTTCACATAGGGTGCGGTTTGTATAGAGCCGAGGTTCTAAACAATCAAAGTAGAACACACCTTTAAATAGTATCGAAAAATGTGATTTCAATATTGAAAATCTTTGTGATAGCCTTAAAATATATTTTTATCTTTAGTTATAAAATTTAAAGCTTAAAAAATAGTATAGATCGAACATATTTATGAAAACTTAAAAATCTTGAAACTTGACAATGCAAAAATATGTTACAATATATACTATTTTTAAAACTTGAAATCCAATTTTTTCTCATGTCCATACTTCTTGATATTGAGATGATCAAATTGAAGACATTTGAGCATCAAAACAACCTCTTCTAGTGAAATTTTTTATGTGGGCTCTAATTTGATTGTTTAGAGCCTCGGATCTATATAAACTTTTCCAATTTTGAAAGGTTCTAAGCGTCACAAAACTCAAAATTCAGATTTGCTTTTTTTTTTTTTTTATTACATAATCACTTAATAGTTCTTATGTGATTGTCAAAAGTTTAGACTAAAAAATCTCCTAAATAGGTACTTTGAGGAAGACACAAAGTATGCTCCCGCAAGAGCATCTTATTGCGCTAGATAGAGGACACTCAATTTTTTTTATCATGAAAGTCAGGAAACTAAAGTCAGTTCTCTTTTGGAGGTGATTTTAGAGAGAGAGAAATAAGAGAGAGAAAATGGAAAGTGAGCTCCTTGTGGATAATTTTTACAAACTAGAAAGGGCAAAACATACTGATTTTTTTAGTGGACTTTCGCACCAAAAAAAGACCGAAGGAGTCCCAATTCAGTTCCTTTTATGGGTGATTTGTAGAGAGAGAAAGAGATGGCAGTGGCGTAGTACCCAAAACTTCATCCTAAGTTGAAAAAAGGAGTTAGAGAGAGAAGGGCCACGTGGGTGTCGGAATTATTGACTGCGACGCTGTGAAGACTGTCGAAATCAGCCACACTTTTCGGGAAGGTACTATTCTGGGGGTTTTCCTTCTCCAAATCCGCTTTCACATTTGCACACCTCCGCCAAATCTGACGGACATTTGCTAAATCTGGCGGTTCTTAGTTATATTTCCTCAACACCTGGTCCCTCTAGTTGCCATCCCGCTGCCCGGCAATGGGCCTCCCATTCAGCCCGGTCTGCCCAGCTTTTCAAAAGTAGAGCCTAGATTACGAACGGTAGCCCCAAGGTTGAGCTAGTGCCAATACTAAGCCAAGCTTCTCTTTTCTTGCATTGGGGTCGCTACGGGTTGGGTATGAGTTGGGTCCGGCTGGATTCGGCTCCAGACTTAAGTAGTATTCGAGTCCAAAATTTGGATTCATACTCGAACCAGTTAGATCCCGAAATGGATCTATTGCCACCTTATGATTACAAGTTTTTTTTTTCATTTTTTTTACGATCATGTACTTGATGATTATAAGCTTTTTTTTTAGATTGTATACAATAAGACTATTTACTTTTTATATAAGCTCATCACAATTACTTACAACCATCTAATTTGAAATTTAACAGTTTGAGTATGTCACAATGTTTGAAAATTTTTTTTTTGAGGTTTGAAAATACAACTACCCATATTCACATGTAATGGTGAAGATTAATAAAATATTTCATTCTATATTTTTCCTCTTTTTTTCCAATAATACGATAATTGTTGCTAATATTGTGACAATAGGAACATGCTTGTTATCATATACACTATAACTACAAATACAGGTAGGGTACGAGTTGGGTCCAATTGGACCTAAACCCAAACCCAGACAGACGTGATTACTATTTGGCTCCAAAGTTTAGATCGATACCAAGACCAGATGTAGGGTCTAGCAGTTGGGTGTCGGGTCTGTGAATGGGAGCATCGGCGTGCCCGGGCAGGCTGCGCATCGCCACCACGTGGCCGCCGCCACGAAATTTGGCAACCCGTCCGGCACGGGGCTCATTGAATCTGAGTCTGAAGAGTGGCACGCGGCGGTAAATGGGTTCTAAATGCGCGTATGGAGAGTAAGTAGGGTTCAAAGTTTGTGCAGAGTCGGTGGGTGCAGAGGCAACCGACCGTTGACCAATCGTGTAAGCGGTAACCGGCGCGTGGCCGTGCGCAATCAATGAATTATTATTATTACTGGCATTTATCTATAAATATCTGTGGGAAGATGGAGAGAGAAAGAAAGAGGAGATAGAGAGAGAGTGAAAGAGAGGGGATTCACAGTAGTGTAGATCTGAGTGGCGGATATTGCGATATTTAAGTTTCAGCTTTAAATATAATTTCCATTTGACAGGAGTTTCTGAGCATCTTTTATTGGGTTTGCCTCGAGCCAGAGGTAGAGCATCGATGGATTTGTCTTTGGTTTAGAGAGAGAAAGGCAGTGAGTGGAAGGGAGCTTCTGTCTCTTTCTTGGCATCAGACCTATGTCTCTTTTCCCAATCGGCGATGATTATTCAGACCCAACAATGTCGATACCCACCTTCTGCCTCCTCGAGTTGCAGAGAATAGAAACCCAGACCTCCAAGTTCTTTTTTTAGAGAGAGAAACAGATTGGTATTGAGATATGGGAAGTGGTTTTTCTCTCTCTAGAATTTCAGAGCCAGGGATCATGGCAACTCACCGTTGATAGCTTCTGCAACGAGTTTTAGAGAGAGAAAGGCCGTTATTTAGTGCTGGTCCGAGCTTAAGGGGAAGAGAGAGAGAGAGTGGGTTTTTTTCATCTGGATTTGCGGGAATGGGAACAGGGTGGAAGAGAGCGAGGAACGTGGCTCTTGGTCTTAGCGTCTGCACCTCGGTTCACCAAGACCCATCAGAAGAAGGGCATACAGAGCGCACATCGAGCCCGAGCCCGAGCCCAACGGTGTGCGCGAACCTGAGCCAACTCTCGAGCGGTCGGTCCATGCCTCGGCTCCAATCCCACCCAGTCTCGAGCCCAGGGCTCAGATGCAGGACCTCGGCGACAAACAGCCCCAAGGCCAGGTCTACTCGAACCCCATCAGAAAGCCCAAAGCTCGGGCCTATGAACCCAGCGGTCGAGTCACCAAGGTTGCTCTGCAAGGCCCCTAGGAGCCCCAGGTTCGCTGATGTCTCGAACCCATCGAGCCCTCGTTCACCCTCTCGGTTCGCTACCCTGTTCAAGAACGGCCTCCGCCTATCCAGAGTAAGTTAGAGAGAGAAAGAGTGTTTTTCCGGTACGAACCATGGGGTTTGTGTTTTTCGTACTATAAGAAAAGCGAAGCAATGATGATGGGAGATAAGATAAAGAGAGGGAATTGACTTTTGGGTTTTCTGTCTCTAAATTCATTCTTGTTTTGGCCTGTGTTGCAGGGTGGATGCGGGATTTGTGTGCAGAGCATGAAGACAGGGCAGGGGGGCACGGCCATTTTCACTGCAGAGTGCGCACACGCCTTCCATTTCCCCTGCATCGCAGCCCATGTCAAGAAACAGGGCTCCTTCGTGTGCCCTGTTTGCCAGGCCCAATGGAAAGACGTCCCATTGCTTACTCTCCACAAAGACTCCACCACCACGACACCCAACAGTCACCAGCCTCGGAGCCCACTTTCCACCGGCAAGCTCCAAGAGGGTCGGGCGTACGACGACGATGAGCCACTGATCAAGACCAGTGCTTCTCACTTCAATCCCATTCCGGAGGAAGACCAGGACGACGAAGGGGTTGTCGAGTTTGGGGGGTTCGTGCCTGATCCGAAAGTGGCCTCGACCCGGTCCAGTGTAGAGGTTTCTTTGGGTTCGGAGGTGGCTCTGGTCTCCAGCCACAGGAGCCACGAGAACGTGGCGATGGTCCTCAGATTGAAGGCCCCTCAAGCCAGGCTGTGCGGCCGGGCGCCCATCGACTTGGTGGCGGTGCTTGATGTGAGCGGGAGCATGTCGGGCGCCAAGCTCCACATGCTAAAGCGCGCCATGCGCTTGGTCGTGGGCTCACTTGGTCCGAGTGATAGGCTCTCAATCGTGGCCTTCTCCTCATCGTCAAAGAGGCTTTTGGCCTTGAGGCGCATGTCGGCGCAGGGGCAGCGAACCGCCCGGAGGGTGGTGGACCGGCTGGTTTGCGGGCAGGGCAGTTGTGTTGGCGAGGCCTTGCGCAAGGCTGCCCGTGTGCTGGAGGACCGGCGGGAGCGCAATCCAGTCGCCAGCATCATGCTTCTCTCCGATGGACAGAATGAGCGCACCGCCGCCGCACCAACAACTCGGGACAGTGAGCGCGGCAGCTCTGGCACGCGTTTCGGGCATCTTGAGATCCCAGTCCATGCGTTTGGGTTCGGCAACGGTGATTTGGGGCATAAGAAGTCGACCATCTCAGATGGTGCCGGGAGCACATTTTCGTACGTGCAGGCTGAGGACGCATTTGCGCGATGCATTGGTGGATTATTGAGCGTCGTGGTCCAGGACCTTAGGCTTGAGATCCATTGCAATGCCGGTGCGGAGCTTGCCGGCGTATACACCTGCACAGCGCGTCCCAGAATCTTGCACCACAGCACAAGCGGCCGCACCTCCGGGTGCGCACGGCTCGGCGACCTCTACGCGCAGGAGGAGCGGGAGCTTCTCGTTGAGCTCCGGGTCCCAACGGGATGCACACCGGTGCTCGCAATCGGATCACGGTTCAAAGATCCAGTGACCCAAAACCCAATCAATGGCTTCGACCAAAACCTCCAAATCCCTAGGCCTCAAGGCCTTTCGCACAAGTCAGAGAGGCTACGAAACCGGTTCAGGACAACGCGGGCCATAGCGGAGGCCCGACACCTTTCGGAACTCGGCGAGCACACAGCAGGGCAACAGGTGTTGTTTGCGGCTCGCGCGTTGCTAGTGCAGTCGACGTCAATATCAGCAGACGAGCACCTGCGTGCACTCGAGGCCGAGCTGGCAGAGATACAGTGGCGAGCAAGGCAGCACCAGAGGCGCACCGCCCGGGCCAGCGAGGGCGAGGGTGGTGCCGAGTTAGGTCTGATGGCCGAGAGCGGAGAGGCGCTGACGCCGACCTCGGCGTGGCGCGCCGCGGAGAGGTTGGCGAAGGTGGCGATCATGCGCAAGTCGATGAACCGCGTAAGCGATTTACACGGGTTCGAAAACGCCAGATTTTGACACATACAACACAAAATTTACAGACTTTTCACTCTCTCACCTCTTCCCTCCTCTCTTGTCTTCTACTTGGGTTCGAGAAGTTCAGATTTTTACGGATACGATGCCAACTTTTCTCTCTCTCTCTCCAAGTTCAGAGTTTTACGGACGCGATGCCAAAGTTTCCTCTCTCCTGATTTTTTTTTTTTGTTGAAGTAACAGTGTCGAGTGCGCAGTCGCTATCCTACCAAAAGTGTGTGATCCAAATGGAAACGGACATGGAAAGTTACAAAAGGGGGGAAATTGAGAAAATGTAAGGAGATGGGGAGTGGGTGGATTTGGGTTTTTGGCTCGAGGGCTTCATACTTGGTTTTATGTGATTTAGTGTGTAAGAGTAAGACAGAATAACGCTCCTTGTTGGAGAGTGAGAGAAAGCGATGAGATGGAGGATGGTAATATATATATATATATAATATATAAATGATGTGTAAGAATCACAATAATATGTGAGCTTGTTAATCTTCCTTTGGCTTTTATTTGTTGGTCGGATGTGTGTGGCTTTTTCCGCCTGAAAGCAGAGAGAGAGAGAGAGAGAGAGAGAGAGAGAGAGAGAGAGTAGTACGTAACGAGCGTAGTCGTTACGTTACGACGACACTCGTCGCGACGGACGGACGTACGACGACGTAGTAGTTAAGTAACTACTACGTACGTCGTTCGTTTGT
>NW_006499858.1:71327-86271 GCF_000471905.2 Amborella trichopoda | reverse complement strand
AGAGAGAGAGAGAGGTTCCAAAAGTGCAGGTCTTTTTGACCACGCATCCGTGCAAGGGCGACGTCAGACTGGATTTAGAACTATCGTACTCGGCTTTTGTTTGTTTGTTTATCATATCATCTCTCACTAATTCCTTTTGGTGTCTAATGGCTGTAGATGATGAAACGCGTCCTAGGAATTGTTTTAAAGAGAGAAGGGGTGACCCACTAATGCGAGAATTTAGGGTACTGCTACCTCAATTCTGATAAAATCTGAGGTGAGAAGGACATCATGGAGGTGTAAGGTGAGAAGGAGAAACTTCAAAACTAACCCGAAAGTGGTCAGGAGTGCAAGACGTGTCCTTATTCAAACCCAGTCCCAAAGGACCCGTTTGTTTTCAGTGTGCGAGAGAGATTTATAAGCTTTTGTTTGGAGAGAGGGAAGGGCCTATTTTAGAAGCACATGCACTTGAAATTGGCCGGGAGGGACGGGTCTCTTCCATTGATGGTGATGGCGTTATCATTGGCGTTTGGGAAATAGTTTCCTGGTATTTATAGTAGTTGGGGCTTTCAACATCGATAAACAAAACTCATTAATAGGTTTTGTTGCTCTTGCTGGGCATGATATTTAATCTTTCCAGTACTTCCCAACTTTAGTTAGCACAACAGGACACTCGTGCGCACACGCCCGGTGTTAAATCCTATAAGTATTTTTCTTGTACAAAGAACATGAGACACTCCTCTAAGGCGATAGAGCAATGCCAAGTATCCCACAGCCATCCTAAACATGCACATCCGCATGTCAAGAGAGAGAGAGAGAGAGAGAGAGAGAGAGAGAGAGAGAGATCACAACTCTAAAGCCTGCAAAGAAACGAACATGAACATACCCATAAGCACCACCACAGCCAAGCCGCATAACAAAAGAATCTATATTTACAGCTCCCCACGACAATGGCAAGGCCGACAACCCCAACCCCAACGACATGTACCCCACCCCTCTACCATCCTCCCTCCCCTCTTTCCCCAACAACCACCACCATCACCACTACCACCAGTCCAAACAACCATTCTCTACAATTACACAAGCATAACAAACAACCCAAGCCACAGATTACATTAGAAGTGAAGTTGCCTACACTGCAAGACCGTAGCCTCCATTGGGCAATATGGGCACTTGAACGCCCTATTGCTGCTCTTCGAAAGCTTCATGATTGACCCTCGGCACAACACATGCCCACAAGGCATTATCATGGGTGGGTTCTCCTCACTCCCTTGCTCCCTTGAAACCGGGCAGACAAAAACTGAATGAAACTGATACTCTTTGCCCAACTCCACAGCTATTGGCAACTGCTTCATGGCCCCCCATTCTTGCCTTTTGGCTGCCATCACATTCGCTAACTTGAGCAAAGTTGGCAGGCCTTGCACCCCAGCCCCTATGGCCACATGCAACGGACTCTCGCATGATTGCCCTAAGGCCCCACAACACTCACGAGCCACTTCGTTTTCAAGTAATTCCCATTGAGAAGGTGATAAGAGCTCAGCATAAGGGCTCGCGTCAAGCCGACCAGCCCATAATAGGCACCCCATGAGCCTTTGGACCTCAGCCATGTGGGTTCGAGCCAGGGGTGCCAGGTGGGTGCGAGCATAGGCTAGAGCCTCTGCTCTTGCATCCCCACCCTTCTGGAGCATCTCCACAAATGCTAGCCTGTGAAGCTTCATCTCAAGGCTCGAGCCCTTGAGCAACAGTTGATCACGATGAGTGCGAGCCCAGTTGAGGGCAGGCTCAAGGTTCTTGAGCCGCATGGCCTCAAGGATGGCATACATTTCGAGGAAGGGGGCCTTGAGGGAGACTAGGTCAGGCTCATGAGCTTCAGTGGTGAAGAGGTCACCGAGGTCAAAAAGACCTTGGCGATAGAAGTGAGCAGCAATAATTTGGTTGAGGGTGTGTTGATCGAAATCGACACTTCGATAGGCCTTGGCTATGTCAGTGATGAAGGTCTTGTCGATGACTTTAGTATACTTGCCTAGAGCCATGTTGAGGTCCTTTTGCGAGGAATCCAGCTGGTTTGTCGGGCCAAATTCCTTAAGCTTGGCATTCAGCTCAGCAAGGATGGCTTTTGGGTTGGTCTCTCCCCCATTTGGAGGGGGAGGTTGTTGGATCTTACTGAGTACCTGTTCGATTTCTTGCTCAACAAGGTCAATTACTTCTTGAGTCTTCGAGGAAGAGAGTCTCTGCTTTTTGGAGACTCGGTCGAAGACATCTTTAATGGTGGTGGTCAGCTCCATTTCTTGACCCAATTCCGAGAAGGGCTTCTGCATAAGCAATGAAAGAAGACCAGTTAAATATCCTCCTTCGATTTATAATACGAAGTTTTCATGTAGAAGTGCATTCTAATGTAGGCTGAATCTCAATCGTTATGATATTTTAAGAGTAAAAAAGGGGCATCAATTTGGAAAAAATCATGTTTCTCAGGCCAAAACAAATTGGAGAATGAAAAGTTCTGCTAAGAATACTAAAATGTTATTGATTTATAAAAAGTACTACTAAATTGAAATAGTCTGACGTAGGTCCAATAGAAGATGCACCATAGACAGCTGAATCGATCCCTAAGACCTCATTGTTCAAGTTTGCACATGAAAACCACCAAGCATATAATTTTCATATTACTGGAAAAGAAAAAGGTCCCTGACGAACCTACATTTCTTCAGTACACATCAGTCAATATATAAGCAGGCATGATTGATCTACAAAACACTAGATACTCCAGAACAAATTAGTGGGATTGGAACCATTGAATGTTCCACTGTGGTTTCATCCTTCTAACGACCAAGCTTTGGGGCGCCTTTCATGATTGGATCCAAAACAGCTCCCTGTAGACGCTTGAATGCCAATGCTTTTTATTTATTTATTTACTTGACCGAAAAAAGACTATGCTACATATATTTTGAAATTCTTCAAAGCACCCCAAAACTTTAAATCTCGCTTGCTAATACCCCTACAAAGCAAATGCTTTGCCTATCAGTTCACCCAAGAGATATGTAAGCCAATAATTGCCACAAAAGTAATCAATGCACATGCCCTTTTCAGACTGCATGTTGCCCTATGGACTCCCGTGATATGGGAAGAAGCAACTTCCAAACGATAGGGGAACTCTGCCCATTATCAAGTCCATTCTAATCTAATGGAAATGCGCCACTGCAGAACCTGCACCATGCTCCCCTCCTAGACTCTTGGCATTGGTGGTCTCTCATAAGTGACAATATTGATCAAATACCACTCTTTCCCAACCAAGCATCATATTCCTTTGTCCCGTCTTTTGGTTGGCAAAAAAAGAAAAGAAGACTTCAAATACGTGATGATGCCAATACATTAAATTTCGCAATAAATAATTATCCTAAAAGCATCTGTCCAACTGCATTTGTGCTAGGTGATCTAGACTTTACACACCAATATTGTTATTTTTATACACCAATGTGTCATATTCACTCTGCAGCCTGTGTCCGCTGAGTTAAGAAAGAAAAGAGCTGTGCCACAATGGCCTCTTTGGGGTGGACTCAAATAAACTGGAAATTTTTAATGAACTATAATGAAAAAAAACAAATAGAAGGTTTCCCCTTAAATATATAGAAAACATACAGTAAGTTTGGATGTACCCAAATATGCAAGTTTTTTGGATGATAAGTGAATAATATCTCCCAAAGGGTCTAAACACATCTGATGTCACTTTTTGGACGGAAATAAAAAATAGCTATCACATCTATGGTGAAATTGACATCCTAAAATATTCTGCTACTTCCCGAATTTGTTCGCTAGCACTCCTTATGTGTTCTCAGAGCTATCACAGGAAAGCTCGTCAGAAATCCCCTGTCTCCTTCTCCCCATCCTCTGATTACAGAAATGAACTGTCTGTTAACAACATCAACATTGTAGTTGTTCCAAAGCTCAGAGCTCTGGTCAAGAATGTTGTAATTCTGAGGAATCGAAGATACAGCTCCTGCTGATTTTACCTTTTTTTCCACTCTCCACATCAGGGCCTTCAACGACAATCGATGAAGAGGAGTTCAAAATCTCATTCCTCTTTTCATTGAAGCCCCCTTTCCTTCGTCATCATCTTCACCTCTGAAACTTCCTGACTCCGCCACAAATGAGCTACCCCTTCATTTCACTGGCGAGTCATTCAGATCCCACATCATGATGACCTCTTTCTCTCTTTCTGTGACCACACAATTCATCTCGCTCTCTATGTGTTCACTCTAACCACCAAATCTCTCTACCCAAATCCCAAAAATGGAGTTCCCTCTACCCCGTACTCCAACATAACCTTTCCAGCCCACAAATTTATCTGCTAATTTATTTCCACTATTAGCAAAGCATTCCAAGCTTTGTTTTCAGATAAAAAGAATCGCCCTCTCTCTCTCTAAAACCACCTCAAAAGCTACACCCTTCTCTCTCTTTGTTCTTTCTCTCAGCCAAGTGCTAGAATCAATTTCTAGGGTTGTTTCTCTCTACCTTCCATTTGTTTTGAGGTCATTTCTGGTTTGGTTCTTTCACAACACTACCATTTTGTGTTTCTGTCTCTTTCAAAAGAGAAAAACCATAAAACCAAGATTTGCTTAATGGAGGTTCCATGGGTAAAGGTCTCAACTTTCAAGTGGGTTTATTTCAGTATTGGAGTTTTGGGGTGGAAGTTTTTGGAAGCTTGTCATGTATTAAAACCTCCTCAACCATCACTCACATTTATTAGCTTTTCATCATTTAAACTTCACCAAAAAGCTAAAAACATTTCACCCAGACTACATCCAAACAAATTTATTGTTCGATGTCAGAAATTTAAGCAAGTCTTAAAACTCATAAAGCATTGCAATGTCCAAGATTTTTCACCATAAGTATTTTTAATAGATATTTTCACCAGAAAGTTGTATAATATAACACAAATGGAAAGATCCAATATTCAATGGAAACAAGAAGCAGCCCTTAAAATGGTTATTAGAAGAACTAATTCAAGTATGCCACAAGGAACCATTATTAAAAATAAGCATTACCAATATCCTTATTGATACAGATTTATAATTGAGACAAGGACAGAATAGTATTCAATGTTATAATCTTGAAAGATCCAATATTCAGTGGAAACAAGAAGCCCCCCTTCAAATGGTTATTAGCAGAACTAATTCAAGAATGCCACAAGGAACCATTATTAAAAACAAGCATTAGCATTATCCTTTTTGATACACATTTATAATCGAGACAAGGGCAGAATAATATTCAATTTTATAATCTTTATTATAGGGAATCACAACCCATGATTGTCACCAAGAGCTCTGCACAAGGGTCTTTCTTTTTAACTTTTATTGGAACTTGAAGTTCATTGAATTGAAGTTGAATGTGACAGTTAATGTCATAGTTGTTGGAAATGTCGGGGAACCTAAATCATTTCAGGAATTGAAATCACAGAATTACGGCCGCCTAGAAGATTCATATTTTAGGAATCGACTTCCATACAATGGGAATCGCAAGGAACGAGATTCCTAATTTCCTAGAATCACGTCTTGACCATGCATCCACATCTGGAATCGAGATTCCCACCCACTAGAATCGACACACGTAGAGTCAAGATTCATTGATATGTGGAATTGAGATTTCGATATCTATGAAATCGAGTTTTTAACATATGTGGAACTGAGATATGTTGCAATTTAGAATCGTGATTCCAACATCTTTGGAATCGAGTTTCTTATGTATATGGATCCGATATCCATGCCGGTTTGAAATCGAGAATTACATTAGTATGGAATGAATGCATTTGACCCCTATCAGGAATCGAGATTTCAATTTTATGAAGTAGGAAGCCCCATACACATCTTGAGCCTTATCAACTTTAGAACCTATGTCAAATGTCTCTTATTTGACTCGTGGAGACAACTGTAAAGTGATTTTATAGACTATTGATCTTAGGGTCAAATAACTTACTAGGAAAACTATATACAAAAGATAGGTATTTCTAAATTGTGATTTTGACTTCATTAATATATAGACAAAATAGGATTTATGTAGACAAATAGGGTTTATGTATTTCTAAAAGATATGGAAGCAAGATTCCATATTGATTGAATCGCATTTCCCTACTCCTATGAACAAATGTACTATACGTTGTAGATTCTAGATTCAAAGCCCTAACGAAACAAGAATCATTATATGTGGAATCATGTATCATTCGACGTGGCTGAAGATTCAATCTTTGTTGAAGTCATGATTCGATGTATTTGGGAACAACTTTCCACACATAATGGGTTCAAGATTCTAAAGATGTATTGAAACTAGATTCCTAAATTAAGGAATCGAGATTCCGTAGTTTCGAGAAACGGTTTCGGTGAAGATTCCTTAATGGAATCACTGAATTGGCTTTCCGAACAGGAATCGCGAGGTCGCCACAGTGATTCCGGTAACTATGGTTAATACATGGCAAAAATCCTCTATATCGCAAAACTTCAAAGATGTTGCTCCTCCAAAACTCCTCAGCATCTTTTTGGCAATATCGTTTTTGCACCAAAAGACAATAGATAATGTGGCCAGAAGAAAACCAAGGGGACAAGAAGCTAATTCTGTCCGCATAAATGGCAGGTTCAGCCAGAAAGCACTGAAGGATTCTCGCCCATGTTGAAGATAAAGCAAAACAATGATGAGAACATTGTTGAGTAGGATTAACGAAAAGGGTACAGCTTCCTGTGAATCAGGGAAACCCTGTGCTTTTGGCACCAAAGGACAATAGCCAAAACGGCTAGAAGAATAAAGGGAGACAGAAGATAATCATGTTCTCAAAAAAGACAGGATTCAGTCGAGAGCACCGAAGGGTTTCTATCCATGTCTAACATAAAGTAAAGCTATGATGAGAACACCATTGAGAAGGATTAAAGAAAAAAGTACAACTTTCCATCAGTCAGAAAGGTCCACCAACGGGTCAAAACTATTCAGAACATAAACTTGATGAAGTTCTTTTTTTTTGTCCCTTTTTTTTTTGAAGTTGTTAACTATATAAACTTGATAAAGTTAGCCTATATAACATAGAATTATCCACTTTAAGAAAGAGACAAACCACCAAAAAGCTTCTCCCCATTGTGATTTCATCTTTTTCCCAGGTCCATATCCATATAAAGACATTGAATTGAAAATTAGAGTGTTAGTCCACCATGAAAGATAGAATAACACAAGCCTTTGTCCAAGTAATGGAAGGTTTTCAAGAGATAAATGACCATAGCATGATAGCATCTGGATGGATCTAATTTCACATATTGTCAGAGAATCTAGAGAGAGAAAAGATAAAATAGAAAAAAGAAGAGACATAAGAGAGAGATAAGAGACACGAGAGCAAGGGAGAGAGAAGAGAGACGTGAGGCTCAAAAACTGACCCCTCACGGACCTCTTAAACTACGTATAAATTATCAAAAAGCATGAAATGCAAAACTGCCAATATAAAATATGAAAGGACCCTTAGGTCCTAGAACTTGGACAAAAGGGCTATTTACAATCCCCCTCAAGATGGAGCATAAATTCCCCCCCATGCCCAGCTTAGAACAAATTGTTTCGAACATATTACAACCAAAGCCCTTAGTTAAGATGTCTGCCAGTTGATCCTTAAATTTCACATATGGAGTAGACACCTGCTTAAACTTTCTCTCCGATCAAATGAGGGTCTTACTTCAATGTGCCTCGTCCTTTCATGAAACACCAGATTACTAGTTATAAAAGTTGCTGGTTTATTATTGCAATACATCTTCATAGGTTCAGCAACAGTAAACCCCACCTCCTATATTAGTGTTTTCCGCCACATCAATTCACATATAGTATATGCCATTGCTTTATATTCAACTTCTACACTAAATCTAGCTAAAACATTTGTTTTTTGCTTCTCCATGATACCAAGTCTACCTGCGGTAGACCGTTGTCAAATGGAGAACCTGCCTAATCAGCATCTGAGTAACTTTCAATGGCTAAATGATTATTTGGATTTTTAATCAAACCTTGACATGGGGCTCCCTTCTGATACCTTAGAATTCTAGGAACAATATCCCAGTGGGGAATCCTCGAAGCTCGCATAAATCGACACACAAAAGTTAACTACAAAAGCAGTATCAGGCCTTGTGATGGTAAGGTAAATCGGCCTGTCTACCAGTCTTTTGTACCTTTCTGGATCCTGAAACAACTCTGCCTGATCACGCAATAATTTTGTATTTGAATCCATAATTTTGTACTCCCTCGGACCACCAAGATATTCATTACAAATAAATCAAAAAAATAATCTACAAGTACACAAATTGGATTCTTTACAATGCAAGGCACCCTTCTTTTATACCCATACAATTTATTCTTCTTTTGGATAACTACCCTCAAAGAGATCACATCCTTCCTATGCAAATCAATTATCTTCTCAATATTCAACGAACCTTCCCTTCCATTGAGATCAATTATCTTCAAAATATTCAACCAACCTTCCCTTCCATTGAGATAAACCCAAACTCTATCTACTAAAAAAATGACGCACTAAAAAATGGATAAAAAGATACTACAAAGGAAGACTTATCCAAATAAAACGAACGTCCTAAAAAAACCTAACTCTGAACGGACTCATTAAAAAAAATTTAAGACTAAAAATAAAATTTGGAGCAGCCAAATCTTGATCTGCGTCATTCTTCCCTAGTTAGAAAAAACTCGTCCTCGAGTTTTAAATTTTGCTAAGATGAAAGCAATATTAGTCCCGCTACCTTCTTAGATCCAAATGCTGTAAACACGATCCTGCACTGAAACTGATAAACAATCGTGCTGATAAACCCTCGAGGAATGGGCCATCATATATCTATAGGAATTGTTTATACTCAACCCTAACATCTTCGAGCTGGGAATGTTCGATGACTAATTTAACCTCACTTATGGATTCTCCTATGAATGCTTCCTTTCTTTCTTCATCAAATAATTCCATAGGCTCGACCTCCTCTAGAATAACAGAATGTAAATCCCACTCATAAGCCACCGAAGCAAATATTAACCCAGTCTCCTAAACCTCTTCCATAAATTTAGCCATTGAGAGTAAATTTACACCCTTAGGCATAATTTCCTTTTTCATGGGAGCTAACACAGCTTTATTACTATCTTTCCAAATAGTATGTGTTCCAACTCCCATCATGTATAGCTCTACGGCATACTGCCATGGTCTACCCAATAATAGATGACAAGTATCCATGGCAACCACATCACACCATACATCATCACAATATTTCTTGCCAATAGAAAAAGAAACATGGCATCTACTTTCTACTCGTACCTCATTGCCCTTTCTTGAACCAAGTAAGCTTGTATGGTTGGGGATGCTTCTTTGTGCCTAGCTTGAGCTTTGTGATCGCATCTTGTGAGATTACATTTTCACAACTCCCACTATCAATAATAAGCTTGCACACCTTGCCTCCAATGGTACAGGCGGTGTGAAAAATATTAGTCTTTAACCAATCCTCTTGAGTTTCTTGCTTAGGCGTTAATAGGCTCTTTCGAATAACTAAGGACTCTCCAACATCTCCATAGACAAGATCATCCTCATCTGGCTCCTCATCATAAACTGTATCACAGTCATACCCATCAGCATCATCTAAGTTCTCATCCACAATCATGAGTTGCTTGCTTTTATCAGGACGGTTATGCGGCTTCCTACAGTCTCCAGCCTTGTAACCCGTCTCCCCGCACATGAAACAATGGAGAGTTCAGTTGCTGCCCTGAACTCTTGCATCTTCAAGCCTAGCACCACGATCTTGAAACTGGCCTGTTCGGAGACCCGAATCTCCTCTCGTGGTTGTACTAGCTCTGCTCCTGGACTGTTGCTTAGCTACAGTTAAAGCTCGTTGATAGGATTCCGATATAGTCCATAGAGAGTATGAAATTAGGATATCATGAATTGATTGGCCCAGTCCCGCAATATATCGGGCAACCTGTTGCTCTTCAATCTCAAACAAGTTGTTCCTTGCAACTAGTTGATCGAACTCCTCAGTATAATCATCAACGGACCTCCCTCCTTAATGACCGGTATGAAGTCGTTGAAACATCATCTGGGTATAGTTAAAGGGTAAGAACTGCTCCCTTAACTTTTTCTTCATCTTTTCCCAATCAAAGATTTTGGATTTTCCCATCTTTCCCGAGTCTTTTTCAAATGCTCCCACCATGTTGATGTACAGCCCTTAAGCCTAATAGCCACAAGCTTCACCTTCCTATCATCGGGCACATCTTTGTATCCGAAGAGGCGCTCGATAGAATCAATCCAATCAATAAATTCTTCTTCTTGCAATCCTCCCGCAAACTCTGGTAGATCAACATTAATACCTAGATCCCAAGATCTATTATCCCAAACATGGGGCTCCCAATGAGGAGCGTGCACATGGAAAGGGTTCTCAAAATCAGCTTCCTACTCACTACTGTCATCATAGTGTGTTGGGGCTGGATTTTGCGCCAAGCACTGGGTCAATTCTTCTACTTGCCTTCTCTAATTTTCGAACTTTATCTCATGAAGGTCCCGCTCTCGTTGGATCGGCTCATTCCCGACACCTTGTTGTCGCGAACGTCCCTGAACCATGATGCCTTGTCAAGAGCACACCATTGCACAAGAGTCTAGGCTCGGACACCACCTGACACAGTACAAAATTTACTGGCAAATTTAATCGCGTTTTTAGAGAGAAATAAAACGAGAAGGAAATAACAAGAAGAAAGAACAAAACGTACGGATCCGAGTAGTCCAACACAGGCCCACAAGCATAAGAGGAAAAAAAAAAACAAATCCACAAGACGTGGTCTCTTTCTCTCTCACTCTCTACGCTCAAAAGAGGAAAAACCTCTACAATTTTTCATTCAACATCAAAAACTGTTCTTTACAATGCAAGGCAGCCTTCTTTTATACCCATACGATTTATTGTTCTTTTTGGATAACTACCCTCAAAGAGATCACGTCCTTTTTTTTTGAGAGAAAGTTAACTTGTATTAAGGAGGAAATATTACAAGGCTATGGTGAGTCGAAGTCACCCACACACGGGGACTCGGCAAAAAAAAATTTAGTGTATCATGTACAAAAAATGCTTATAGATGTTGCCCTATTACATTGATTGACATTGAGCTTTCAAAAAATACAACTGAAGAAAAAGCCTATGAACAAAAAGGTTTAAGATGTGTGTCGCTGGTCGTGCGCAAAAAAGGAGGTGGATCCAGCTTGAAGTTCTTGACTTTAACTTCTAGCTCCCTCTTTCGCCAAGCGATCTGCGAAGTCGTTGGATGTCCTCCAAATATAATTTCAGGAGACGTCCATAGCCCTACAAGTGTGGTGAATTTCATCAAAAATTGGAGTTAGATGCCATGGAGGAGAGCTTGTTCGATTTGCTCAGGAAATGACATTTTGTGGGTGACCTTCAATTATGAGGTGTGAACCCCATGATAGATTGTAGTTTTTCAAGGAAGATAAGAGGGTCAAGGCTTCTGCTTGATGGGAGTCCTTAAGGCCAAGGTACTCTGAAAGAGTAAGG
This sequence comes from Amborella trichopoda, assembly GCF_000471905.2. The sequence continues at coordinate 74,746 of NW_006499858.1, read as the reverse complement.
AGAATATTGCCTTCATGGTCTCTAAAGACCCCCCCTGCCCCAGCTGGGCCCGGATTACCTAGGGAGCACCCATCAAAATTTAACTTGATTATGCCCTCTGGAGGAGGTTGCCAGTTATTTGGCCTTGTGACCTTTTGCGTTTGATGGAGGAGGATGTTGTGCCATTGGGTAAGGAAGAAACTCCCTGGAATACTAGAAAAGACCTTGTGGTTTGAGGCCCAAAAGGTAACCAGAGATACTGACTTGTGAAAGAGAGCTGGAGTTTGGAGTTTAGAGCCTAGAAAGATTCTAGAATTTCTTTCCAACCAAACTGTCCATATGGTTGCAGCTACAGTTGCCTTCCACGGGATTCTTCCAGCCTTAGACCAGCAAAAATCAAGATCATAAGAAATCAAAGCCTGAACCGAAGGAGGAGTGACCCATTTGATATCGAATAGTTGCAGTATTCACCCCCAGAGGTCGTAGGAGAAATCACAAAGGATAAAACGATGGAGATTTGATTCCTCCTCACATTCACACATGGCACACCTATTAGGGATGGGGATCTCTCTCTTCTATAGGTGGTCCACTGAGGGCTTTGTGGGAGAAGGCTAGCCAATTAAAGGTTTAAACTTTAGGTGGAGCAATGGTGGCCCAAACTCTAGACTAAACCAAGTTATTAGATCCCGAGAGGGTTGGTGACTAGGCTAAGCTTTTATAGAAAGAGGCAACCGAGAAGTTCCCTGAAGAGGCTCGGGTCCAAACAATATCACCGTTTCCTTGAGGTAGGATAAAGATAGAATGTAGGGTTGATGAGAGAACCTCGAAGTGATTGGTTTCCTCTTCAGTTAGATTCCTTCGGAAAGAAGGGTTCCAAACTCTACACCCTCCAATCGTCGTCATCTCCTTGGCTATTCAAGATTTTTTGTTTCGTGCTAGTGAGTAGAGTGTAGGGAACTCCTCACGCAGGGGGGAAGGTCCTAACCACAAATCTGACCAAAACTTTACTCTCATGCCCTCTCTTGGGTGGAATCTTACAGACCTTTTGAAAAGAGTGAAGACTGCAGAGAAAGATTTCCAAGCTCCTAAAGCGTTAAGCCACTGAATCCTCTCAAGCATCCACGCACCCTCAAGGATACGATATTTATGCCTAAGAAGCTGAGCCCAAAGAGCATTTGGCTGAGTGGCAAGGCGCCACCACCATTTCCTGAGGAGAGCCAGGTTGAGTTTTCGAATGACTCTGATGCCTAGGCCACCCTGGTTCTTGGGTCGGCAAACTTTGTCCCAAGATACAAAATGAAACTTCTTTTCAGCCTGGCCCGACTATAAGAAGTTTCTCATGAGTTGGTTAAGGCGATTAACCACATGTGCAGGCACATGGAAGAGGGACATGAGGTAGATTGGGAAGTTAGCTATAGTAGCTTTTATCAGCCATTGAAAGGAATCTGCCTTCCACCCAGCCAGGCGCCTATCTACCTTGTCTAGGACATGAAACCATTGTCTCATTTTGGTTTCCCAAGTCCTAGAGGCAGACCAAGATAGGTGGTAGCGAGTTCGTCTACAGAACACCCCCAGCATGGCACAAGAGCTCTAACTTCTGCGGTTGTCATTGCTACGCCCAGTATTTTGGATTTTTGCAAATTAACTTTGAAGCCCGTTGCTAAAGAGATCACGTCCTTCCTATGCAAATCAATTATCTTCTCAATATTCTAACAAACCTTCCGTTCCATTGAGATAAACCCATTGAGATCAATTATCTTCAAAATATTCAACCTTCAAGATCGTGGTGCTAGGCATGAAGATGCACCACCTGGGGGTTGTAAAGTTGTCGCTACAACACCTATTAATCACCCAAATACTGCTAGTCCAAGTGCTAGAGTTCAGGGCAGCAGCTCAACTCTCCATTGTTTCATGTGCGGGGAGGCGGGTCACAAGGCTGAAGACTGTAGGAAGCCGAATAGCCGTCCTGAGAAAAGCAAGCAACTCATGATTGTGGATGAGAACTTAGATGATTCTGATGGGTATGACTGTGATACAGCTTATGATGCGGAGCCAAATGAGGATGATCTTGTCTATGGAGATGTTGGAGAGTCCTTAGCTATTCGAAAGAGCCTATTAACGCCTAAGCAAGAAACCCAGGAGGATTGATTAAAGACTAATATTTTTCACACCGCCTGTACCATTGGAGGCAAGGTGTGCAAGCTTATTATTGATAGTGGGAGTTGTGAGAATGTAATCTCACAAGATGCGGTCACAAAGCTCAAGCTAAGCATAGAGAAGCATCCCCAACCATACAAGCTTATTGATTAAAGAAGGGCAATGAGGTACGAGTAGAAAGTAGATGCCATGTTTCTTTTCTATTGGAAAGAAATATTGTGATGATGTATGGTGTGATGTAGTTGCCATGGATGCTTGTCATCTATTATTGGTTAGATCATGGCAATATGACCGTAGAGCTATACATGAAGGGAGGAGGAACACATATGCCTACGCCTAAACCAGGGGAGGGCGCAAATTTACTCTCAATGGCTTAATTTATGGATGAGGTTCAGAAGACTGCGTCAATTTTTGCTTCAGTGGCTCATGAGGAGGATATAGATTCTGTTATTCCAGAGGAAGTCGAGCATATGGAATTATTTGACGAAGAAAAAAAGGAAGCATTCAAAGGAGAATCCATAAGTGAGGTTAAATCAGTCATCTAACATTTTCATCTCAAAGATGTTAGGACTGAGCATAAACAATTCCTATGGATATACGATGACGCATTCCTAGAGGGTTTATCAGTTTCAGTGCACGATCGTTGTATTTTTATTAGTGTCACAACCCACAACTTCCAGGATTGTGTTTACAACATTCGGAACAAAGAAGGTAGGGGGACTAATATAGCTTTCGTCTTAGCACAATTTAACTCAAGGAAAAGTTTTTTCTAGCCAGGGGAGAATGATGCAAATCAAGATTTGGTTGCTCAAAATTTTATTTTTACTTTTTATTTTATTTTTAGAGTCTTAAATGTTTTTTTAATGAGTCCGTTCAGAGTTAGGTTTTTTTTAGGACGTTCATTTTATTTGGATAAGTCTTCCTTGGTAGGATCTTTTGATCCTTTTTTTTAGTGCGTCATTTTTTTAGTAGATAGAGTTTTGGGTTTATCTCGATGGAAGGGAAGGTTGGTTGAATATTTTGAAGATAATTGATCTCAATGGGTTTATCTCAATGGCAGGGAAGGTTCGTTGAATATTGAGAAGATAATTGATTTGCATATGAAGGACGTGATCTCTTTGAGAGTAGTTATCCAAAAAGAACAATAATCGTATGGGTATAAAAGAAGCCTGCCTTGCATTGTAAAGAACAGTTTTTGACGTTGAATGAAAAATTGCAGAGGTTTTTCCTCTTTTGAGAGGGGAGAGAGAGAGAGAGAGAGAGAGAGAGAGAGACGACCCCTC